>BJFM01003057.1:3879-34908 GCA_016586285.1 Arothron firmamentum
ATGGTTGAAGAGTGCAGACACATTGAGGTGGGGGATGGGGGGGTGGACTTGGATGCATAGAATCATATATGTTGTCTGCTGACCCGCCCGCGGCTCTGGTGTGGGGGGAGGGCCCGGCACAGTTACACTGGTTTTAGCAGTTTTGTGGACGGTCCGGAGGCGGATTCCACATCATTGCAGTTTTTTTTTCTTCTTCGCTATACTAATATTTCTAAGAAAAAACCCTCCCTGAGCTGTATTAATATTACACAGAAGCTCTGTTTTAAATGTCGGAAGCTAACCAGGAGAAATCCCGCTGAAGGTGAATCTGGGTGTTTCCTGTGACGGTCCTCTCTGCAGCTGTATGTTCTGCTCCCCGACGGTGAATATGTGTCGTGCACTACTTTCCTCTTTGTATCTGGACAGTTTGCGACAGTCAGCGGTTGTTTTTGTTAAAAGACGACAAAGAAGTTCACGCGTGCTTTCTGACTGACAAAATCCTTTTGCAATACCTCAATTTTGAAATATATTAGGAGAGAAACTGATATTTTTGAGTAAGTTTATTCAAATTATAAATATATATATACAGAAATATATTTTAATTTAATTCCTTGAGAGAGTTAACGGACGGTTGATTTTTTTTTTTTTATTTTATCATGGTTATTTGCGATTGTTTTAAGATTTTTTTTTAAGACAACTGAAGGAGTAGAGCTTTATATCTAATATAAAAAATGTAGTTGTAGTCCAAGTTCTTTATTTCAGTTAACATAAGTGTTGAACTGGTCAAATTGGTCAATCAGAAAAAGGAATAACCCCAGAGAAGACATATTTACCCTCTTTTTTGTATATTTATAATCAATTGTTATGCTGACTTGTGAAAGACATCTTCTGTTCCTTTTTTTTTTTTTTTAAATAGACATTATTTTTATGTTTCCTAAATGTCTGAGCTCTTTTTGTTCTGGTTTGGTTGTTGGAGAGGAAAATTCTGATTTAAAAAACACCTAAAGCAATGCGACCTCTGTCGGCTTGGGAGGTCTGAGGGTCGGAGAGACGAATGTTTCCGGGGTCCGAACCGACAGACGCCGACGTTTCCTTGTATTTCCCGCCAGATTGAAACGCCCCCCCCCCACCCCCCCCCCACCCCCAGCCCGAGGTGCATCACGAGCCCGGTGGCCTTCTACTCACGCAAGACTTGAATTAGTCCCATTTTTTTAAAGGCTGACAACCTTGATTCTTTGTTGTAATGTGCAATACTGTTTGTACTGTTTGTAGAAAAGAAGAAAACACCAGAAAAAAAGAAAAAAAGCCTAAATCTTTATTGCAGAATTATTTTCATTGCAAGCATTGTGATTCACAAAAATCATTTTCTACTGTGTATTTACCTACTCTACCTGCTAGAACCTTCCAGTAGTGATGTAGCCTTTGTACTGAGAAATTTTCATTATTTTTAAAAGAGTTTTGCTAAAGAATTTAAACATTTTACTTTGATTTCCATCGTTTTCTTTGCAGAATCACCTCTCAACCAGTATTTCTGGAAGAGACTTTCATATCCGGTCACTGTCATTAATATTTTTTTGTACTTTTTCTTGGAATAAATTAATTTTATTATGCTAATTCACCTTTTTTTATTTGTTCATTTTTGGAAGTTTGTATTATTGTTACTCGAGTGTCTCTGAGCTTTCTGTGTTAACTGGCTGATGTTGCTTACTTTAGTGTGACAAAAAAAAGAGCTCACAGCAGCAGATTGGTGGTTGGTGATGTTTCAGTGATTCTCGGTGTAAAACAAATGAATGGGCAATAAAATAAAAGTGGCAGAACGGAGCAGATGTGACCTATGTTGTGATGTAATTATGGAAAATGGGCCGAGACCTCTGACTCTTTGCGTCGCTTCTGCTGATAAATCATTATCATGATATTATTATAATTTCTCCCTCGTTAATCATATGGTTCCATTGCAAGGGCACCGGTGTGACCGTGTTTAGGAGAAAATCTGGCCTTTCCCATCACAGTTGGGTTGTTTTGGGTGGCGTTTTACAGGTTTGAAATCTTTACTTTAGCTACAAAAGCTGCTAAAATCTATCAAAGGAAATACCTTAAGAGCCTTCAAACTGCTGACAAGAGGACTAGATGTATTTAAGCTCGGACCTGTTGAAGTTATCTCAGACCACCCTGGTTTTGGCCTCCGCTCAGAGGCTAATTAGGTTAGCATTTTAAAAAAAAAAAAAAAAAAAAGGGAAAATCAGTGGGTGCGTTTTTGTTTTTCAACCTTGGGCGAGTTTTAGGCTAATTTGGGTAAAAGTGCACCCTGGCCAGACCATCCCATCCGCCCCCTGCTGGTGGGCTGCTGTGTGGGTTGTAAATGTCAGTGATTCCAGCAGTGAAATCCTGAATCTGAAACATGCTTGTCCACAGTTTTCTCCCCACTGAAGTGGGTCCAAGTCATCCTTACGATGTGCTGAAGTCGGCACTTTCGTGGATGAATTCTCGCCGCATCGGTGCCGTCTTGCACCAGTGATGTCACGAGTGAAAAGTGGAGCCTTGTTCTGCAAATCAGGATGGAACGCCCCGTCTTTAATCAACTAAGAAGTCACCAGGGTCCTTCTGTGGAAGCCACTGTGGGTTTGTCTCCTCCACCTAACTAGAAAAATAATTTTTAACATATTTCCAAATAGGCTATTTTTAAGTGTCTGTTAAAGAGGAAAAAGAGCAGGATTTGGAAGCTTTTCCTCCTTTTAGACATGCTGTTTGTGTGTGTGTTTCATCTCCACTGTGAAATCCTGCTCCTCTGGGGACACCAACGCTGTAGGTCTCCACAAACATCTGCCGTTTTCTGTCCAAGCTTTTTATTCTTTTTGTGGGCTAATAAATCTCATTAAACAGCTGTGTGATGTTGTGAAGCCTTGTTGTCTTTGCTTCCTATCTGACGTCCAAAACTACAACAACCTCATTTTCCCCACAAAATGCTGTTAAAATAAGATTGAACGCCAGTAGTTTCAAACGAGCTGAGATTGCCCAACGTCCGTGAACGCCTCCTGGAAGCAGAAGAACACTGAGAAACAGTTGATGGAAGGTTTCATCAATAGTATAAATCACAGAAGAAATGGGATCTTCTTCTTTTTTTTTTAAGGCCATTTTAGGGCTTTTCCACAACCACTTTGAATGAAATTTGCTAACTTTACCTTTTTTTTAAGTTCAAAACAAACATAAAACGAGCTGACAGCAGAGGATCGGACTGGGTGTGATGTTCTGCAGTGTGGAGGAAATAAAATAGAAAAATCCTTCAAGTAAAGGTAAACTGAACCTGCTAATTCAAGTTCGGGCCTGGATTTGTGAGTCCAGCCTGCTACAGCGCCACCTGCTGGTCGACCAGGTCCATAGCAAAAGAACAAAAGTGATGGATGTCGTTCAAAGACGAGTAGAATTTATTAACAATTCCACAGTATTAAACAAAAAGCAGCAATTACAGAAATATGTACAAGTCTGTTTAAAACACACGTGGCTACTTTCAGGTAGCAGTTGTCTTTTGGAGCCCAAGGCTGCATTCTCACTAACGGCTCCAGGGCTCCTCCTGTGGTCTGTCTGGGAACTGCGCTGCTTCAGGACGTCGCTGTAGGACGTGACAGAAGCAGGGGCAGCTGGGTAATGGCGCTTAAAGCTGTTAGCACAGAGCACTCTGGAGATACAACACTGGTAGAGGAGCAAATACCAACTCTGGGTCAATGTTCCAGACTGAAGCAGCAGGCCCGTGCACATCGCAGGCGTGCACCGTGCGGCGTCGCCCTGGGAGAAGGTCTCCTTTCATGGAGGGCGGGTCTGACCGCGCTAACCGCCTGCAAACAGGTTCAACGCTGCTGCTGCAGCACAGCGAGGCTGCTGAAACCGTCCTCCTTTTGGTTGATTCGGTTATTGCTTTGGGACGGGACCTGGAGTTGAGCAGGCGCCGGTTCCACGCCCTGGGCTCTCCTCAGACCCTGACCAGGTCCTGCTGGGCCAGCAGACAGAACCGGTGGGCGGTGCCGATGCGGCGCTACTTCAGAGAATGGATGAAGGTGTCCAGGTTGTACTCGGTGTCGTACTGCTGCTGGTCCCACAGCTCTCCCAGGCCTTCCAGGACCGACTTCATGGAGGCCTTGCCCGAGGTGGAGGGCGAGCGATCCCCCCTCTCCCTCTTCTCCCCCTGGGAGGCCAGCGGACAGCATGAACGCACCAGTAAGGTAATGGCTGTGTTACCACGGCGGCTGGAGGCCTCACCTTGTCCAGCGTGAACAGGTCGAGCAGCTGGTCCGTGCCCATGCTCTGCAGGCTGGCGTTGTCCTGGCTGATGACCGTGTTAGCGATGCTCATCTTGAACTTCTGCAGGCCCATGATCTTCTCCTCCAGCGTGCCTCGTGTGATCAGCCTGTACACGTTGACCACCCGTTTCTGCGCACGACAACACAACATCCCAGCGAGGACTGAGCAGATTTCCGGTCACACGATTGCTCACCAATGACGCCATTAACGAGGCGAAGACCTGATGTATCAACGAGGGACTAGCAACACTTTACCCGGATTATTATTACAATAGAATATATCTTGGGCAAAAACTTAGCCGAGTTGGGGGAACGTGAGCTAGCAGATTAGCCGCCGCACTGATTAAAGTTGTGAATCAGCCTTTCCACAGAGCTGGAAACAAAGTGTGTTAGCTAGCAGACTTCTCTCAGTCAGGATCACACTGATTTCTGTTAATTGCTGCTAATTATCGTTAGCTTAGCTGGCCTTTTCCGGTCTGCTCTGGGGAATTTTAGCAGAGAGCGGATGTTTCCTTTGGAGCTGCTGCAGCAGCAGCGTTGTGCTATTATGCTAAGCTAACTGCATCTTCCAGTAGACGCGTTGCTCTACGTTTTCTTCTCTTTTAAAGTTAACTCCTTTGAAAAGCTCCGCTGCTGGTAGCGGGCGGTACCTGTCCTATCCTGTGAGCGCGGTCCATGGCCTGCAGATCTCTCATGGGGTTCCAGTCGTGTTCCACAAACACCACAGTGTCGGCGCCCGTCAGGTTGAGGCCCAGACCCCCGACGTGGGTGGTGAGCAGCAGCACGTCGATGGACGGGTCGTTGTTGAACCTGAGCGTCACAGAGAGTCTGGAGAGTAAAAAGCTGCGCGGGTGGCGAGCGCCTCCAACGCAGGCTGGCGTCCTGACCTGGACACGATGGAGTGGCGCAGGCCCGCGGGGACGCTGCCGTCCAGCCTCAGGTAAGTGACGGACGGCAGCTTGGGTCTGAGCAGGTCGTGCTCCACGATGTCCAGCATGCTCTTCAGCTGGCAGAAGATGAGGACGCGGTGCTGCGCCACCACCGCCTCGGTGGCCCCCTCTGATCCTCCCCCACCCCCGAGACCGCAGTCCAACAGCAGCTGAGGACGGAGAGGCGATGAGACGGCGCAGAGGTGGATGGACGGGTGGGTGGGTGGGTGGATGAGCGGGGAGGTACCTGTTTGAGAGCAGACAGCTTGGGGGCGTGCTGGATGTCCCTCAGGCTGGAGCTCTGGGCCGCCAGCTCCTCGGTGATTCGCTTGTACTCCGGGTGCTGCGCAGTCAGGACCAGGCTGGGGTGGTTGCACAGCTTCCGCAGGTACTGCAGCGCCTACGAGAGGGAGACGCGAGGCGGGGCGCAGCGCGAAAAGGAGGAATTCAGGGAAAACAGCGTTCCAGGAAGTTATCAGAATCATTCTCCCCAGATAAAAGGGAAAAAAAACCAAACAAAGCATTCGATTGGCCGGTTTGAAGGTGTGTCTTCAGTCTTCAAACGGTCTGAACGGTCTTCAAACCAGCAGCAGCCAAGCTGGGAAGCCACCGTCTTCAGACTGAATCCCTGAAAACGAAAGCGTCCTGGAACCAACCTGGAAAACGTGACCGGTGGCCTTGAGTTTGGGCTTCTCCTCCTCCTCCTCTGCAGAGGCGCTGGAGATGCTCTCGTCCACGCTGGCTTTGGCTCGAGACTTGGCGAAGTCTTCGTACAGCTGAACCTGCGGGTGGTGCAGAGCCACACGCTGGTCGTTACACCGAGCCCGTGCAAATACTACAATATTCCTCAATCACTATTATCTTTCATATTCACAATTACCCTCAATTATTGACTTTATCCACAAGGTTGCATAAAATAACTGAATGAGTCTGATGTCATGCTATGGCCTATGGATAATATGCCTCGTCCCACGGCTCCGCTGTGGGTGCCTTTTGGTTTTTAGCCTAACGATAAAGGAGAAACCAGTAACGTGGAGGAAGCATCTGGAAAATTTGCTGTAAAAAAGCACCAGTCTAAAAGCGCCAACGCAACAAATCTGAAACGTCTGCAGACCCTCCATCCACAGCCACACGGCAACTATTTCATGATGTTCAAAGAGTCACTAAATTGCTCTTATTCATTCAGGTGTTGAGGACAGGAGAGAATGTGTGTTATTAAAGCTCATTATGCTGATAGTGGAATATAAAAAAGGGGGAAAAAAAGAAAATATATTCATCAAACGCTGGCAGTTAATTGTCTCCAGAAACTCCTAATCATGACAGCCCTGCCTGGACTGTGACACTGGAACCCGTTGCTGTCGGCAACAGCACCTTCAAACAAATCAATTAATGCTACTGAAGAACACTGAGGAAATTGTGCTCAGGTCTGTGGAATTCAACACAAACACGTGTGTGTGCCTGTAAAATCCACCCGGGTTTCCAGATGAGGAAGCTCTCTGGAAGCAGCAGCAGTACCTGCAGAGGACTCAGGGTGCAGTAATAGTCCTGGATGATCTTCGGGGGGAGGTCCTGGAGGACGTCCTCCTTCATCCTCCTCAACAGGAAGGGCAGCACCTGCCGGTGGAGCGCCTCCATGGCCAGCACGCCTGCAGAAGATCAACCCACTCATGCTCCATCGTCCACACAAAAGCTCTTCTGGAGGAAGGAAAGGCAGCGCGAGCCCACGCACCTGCCTCCTGCTCCCGGGAGGAGCTCTTTGCGTCGCGGCTGGCCAGGATGGGCTTTCCGTAGCGAGCGGCAAACTGCCGCTCCGTTCCCAGGAAGCCCGGCATGAGGAAGTCAAAGAGCGACCACAGCTCCAGGACGTTGTTCTGAGGAAGGAGACCCGTCTGTCAGACAGGCACGCGCGGGCGTGCACGGCCCAGGGCCCGGCTCGGCTCACCTGGATGGGCGTTCCCGACAGGATGACCCGGAAATTAGCGGCCAGCTGCTTGACGGCTTTGGAGAGCTTGGTTTTGCCGTTTTTGATCACGTGACCCTCGTCGAGGATGCAGTAGTTAAACTTTATGTTCCTGCACAGTTGGAGACGCACGTTTACGCTTGGGAAAGGAAAGAGATGCGACAGAGATCAAGGTTTGGGGGAAGACGCACCGGAAAAAGTCGATGTCATTTCGCACCACGTCGTAGGACGCGACGATCAGGTTGTGTTTTTTCACCTGGTGCTGCAGCCTGAAACACAAAGACGCTCAGCTGACGGTGCTAACCGCTGAACAGGCTGGTGCTCGGACGGCGGGCGCCAGCAGCTTTACCGCATGCGTTCGGTAGGAGGCCCGGTGTAGTGCAGCGGGTTGAGGTACTCTCTGGAGCAGAACTTGCAGACCTCGTCCACCCAGTGTCCGGTGAGGGTGGGGGGACACACCACCAGAGAAGGCATGGGGCTGCAGTCTGGGGCCCTGCTCCTGGAATACTCCTGCGCCCTGAACACACCGTTAGCATCACTGACCAGCAACAGGCCACATCATTGGCCTCAACTACGCCAAAGATTCACAAATTTGGAACCAGGATTATATTAAACTGAGATACGATTAAAGAAGAGCACTTATTATGATACCCCCCACACACGCACGCACGCACGCAGCTGGCAGGCTGAAGGTACTGGCTGGGTACCTGAGGTAGTGATCTCCAGCGAGGATGCAGATGGACTGCAGCGTCTTTCCGAGGCCCATGTCGTCACACAGGATCCCGTGCAACTTGTATTTGTTGAGAAACGAGAGCCAGTTCACTCCATCCTGCAGCGGGACGGAACGACATTGAGACCCCCTTAGACAGCACATGCGGGGGCCCTCGCAGGACAGGTTGCGAGCAGCCGCCTGGGGGGCCTTAAACGTCCCAAACATGGCAGAGGTAAAGATGCTGAGAGGCAAAACCCACCTGCTGGTATTTCCTGAGCTCGGCTTTAATGGGAACAGGGATCTTGTAGTTCTCCAGCTTTTTGCCGTCCAGCAGCTGCTCCAGGAAGTGGCGCTCGCGGGCTTTCTGCCGGATCAGCTCAGCAGACATGGCTGGAGGGTCGGGGATACCTGCCTGGGAGACGCAGACGAGCTCAGCGCCGGTGAGCCGCCGTCGGCGTTACGAGCAGGGATTCTCGTCTCCTACCTCCAGAGGCAGCAGACGGATCAGCGTAGCGAAACACTGCGTGGCCATGAAGCGAATGCTATCGCTAGGGTCGCTCATGCGGCCCAGCACCGGAACCACCAGCAGCACAATGTAGGGCACGATGTCCACATCCAGCTGCTCCATCACACCTGGAGGTGAGCCGATCAAGGACACTCAGCAGCCACAGGCAGGGTGAGTTTACACTAGCCGTTCTGGAAAGGATACAGGCCAAAGCCTCAATGGCGCCCTCCTGCTTGGTGCAGTCGTCGATGGCGGCTAGCCAGGGCAGGACGCGCTCCAGGAAGCTGTTCATGGTCTCCAGCATGGCGATCTTGCTGAAGACCCCGACGCAGCGCGCTGCCATGTGGCGCACCGCCGTGTAGGGGTGCTGCAGGCAGGTGAAGAGATGCGGCAGGTGCTCCAGCAGCTACGGAACATCGGCATCAGCTCAGAGCCTTCAGGAGAGGCTTGAAAGAGCAGGGGCGCTGGCGGCGTCTTACCAAAGGCTTGAGCTCGGCAGACATCGCTCCAGCCATGACTTCCAGCACCTGCAGAGAGTTGACCAGCTCCTGAGCTGCAGCGTCGCCCCTTTCCAGCTGCACCTGCCTATCTGTAAGAAAAAGAAACAAAAAAAACACACTTAAGACATTTAAAACCGGGGGGAGACGTATGTAGGACTGGGTTGCACACCCCTGGCTTAAAAGGTACAGGTGGAGTTTGCTTTTGAAGATTTTGAAGGAGAAAGTTTTCTCCTTTAATGGAAAGGACGAACACGAGCAAACAACTAGCACGTCTTTGCATGTAATCCACTTAAAAGTCTCCATTATTTACCGTATTTTCCAGACTATAAGTCGTGCTTTTTTTCATAGTTTGGCTGCTCCTGCGACTTATACTCAGGTGCAACTTACATATATTAAAATGTGTGACCCACACTGACCCACATGACCAAGGAGTAAATATTACCTACAGCCACGAGAGGGCGCTCTAGGCTTGTGACAACTACCGGTATGTGCTACTCCTGTACCACTGTAGATTAATTAAAAAATTAACTTAAAGACAACTGAGAAAGACTGAAGACAAATGCCCCCAAGAGAAAATCCTCTTCACCGAGGATGAAGAATTCATGGATTCAGTGATGTGGAATGAGATGGAGATGATGCTAAATTTGCTAACCAGGAACTAGCTTGTTGGAGTCACCAGCTTATGTTAATTCTGCTCATTTGCACACAAAAAAAAAACAAAAAACAAAAAAAAACACGACTTATATGTTTTTTTTCTCCTTCCTGACTGTTGCGACTGATACTCCGGAGCGACTCATAGTCCCAAAAACACAGTACTCGTCTCTCAAACTTCCAGTTTGCGTTCAGTGGACGTACCAACGCTCTGGTTTTCGGTCACAACCGCTCTCAGGGGGCCGATGGTGTTCTCCCAGAGGTAGGGCAAAGCCTTGGTGAGGTCGGCGCCAAAGTGCCTGGCGACGGTGGTGAGCGACAGCTCCGCCCCTCTTCTCTGAACCAGGAAGGGCTTCTTGCTCTGAACAGACAGACGCGTTAGCAGAACCTGGCCGATACCTGATGGCGGTAGCGCTCTCTTGTACCTCGTCGTTATCGGCTCCCAGGACGCTGCCGGGAGGAAGGTCTGCGCTGGGGGCCTTCGGGGCCTTGGGGGCCGGGCCCCTCTTGCTAGTGATGGCAAAGGCTGCCTTTTGGTGGCGGTACAGAGTGATGATCCCGCGCGTCTTGCTGACCATGTGATGCATGCCGTCCTTCTCTGAGCCAGCGCCTGAAAACAGGAAGCCAAAGAAGGTCAAGCATGTGACCTCCTGAGACAGGACGGACAGGAGTTAGCACATGCGTGAGGAGACCTTTCGCATTCTCCTGGGTCGGGGGCACCGGGCAGGCAGAGGAAGGTGTGGTTGAGGAGTCCACGCAGGCGGAGGCGCAGAGGTTCTTGATGATCTTGGGGTTGGGGCAGGGCGAGCGACCGCAGCACTGCCGCAGCAGCTGGGCCAGGAAGGAGGCAGCGTAGCCCTGCACCAGCGTGTTCTCCTCCCGCCGGACGGCCTCCATCAGGGGCCGGACCACGGGGTTGAGCTTGTCAGGCAGCAGCTGCAGGTTGACCACGGCGCACGCCGTCAGCATGTGCACGCGCAGCTGCAGCTGCTGCCACTCGCCGCTGGTCTCCGCCACGCTGGACTGGGCCTGCTGCCGCTTGCTCTCCAGGGCGAGCCACTGCCTGGACTTCACGCTCAGCCCGGCCGTCGACTCTGAGAACATGGTGGTTACCTAGGAAACAAGCCACGGCCACTGAGATGCAACATCCCCGGAGCTTTAGTTCAACACTGGCTGCTCGGAAAAACGCGACAACGCCTGAGGGGTTAACGACCAGCCAACAGCAGCCGGGACTCCCCGACACAGAACCCTGGTGTCACCCAGAAGCCTGGTGTCACCCAGAAGCCTGGTGTCACAAAGAACCCTGGTCACCCAGAACCCTGGTGTCACCCAGAACTCTGGTGTCACCCAGGTGTTTATCACCCAGCAGTCCGCTCCTGCAGGCCCAGGCGGGTCCATCTGCCACAGCAGCTGTTCAGGTCGGGGAGGCCGAGCACTAAAAAACCGAAGCTCTGATGCGTGGACTAATTTACAGGTAAACGACAGGAGAGGAGGAGAACCGGGAAAGACAAAAACGCATGCAGAGATTGAACATGTTGCCCAGTTAGAGTCACGCTGCTGCACCCGCACAAGCCGTGTGTTGTGTTGTGTATTGTGTCATGTTGTGTTGTGTATTGTCTTGTTGTGTTGTGTATTGTGTGTTGTTGTGTTGTGCGCAGACTTACGAGCTCGTTGGCTTGGTCTATTGTGAAGACGCTGGAGTTGAGGCGATCCTGCAGGTCGATGTTGGAGTCGGCCAGCAGCGAGAGCAGCTGCTTGCACTCGTTCTGCATGCGCGTGAAGGGAATGGCGATCTCGTCGTAGTACAGCTGCTCTGACAAGATGGCCAGGAGACGGGGCTGCACCATGGAGGACACCAGCTGACAGTCCTGAACAACAGACGCCAGCGTTGGCAGAGAGCGCAGAGAGAACAACCCGACGCGTGACCTCTCACCTTCTGCAGCGCGGCCCACTCGCACAGCACCAGCGCAACGGTCACACGCTGCAGCGCAGATTTGGAGTTGAGGTGGAAGAGCAGCAGCTGCCCCAAAGACTCGGCCGGGCGGATCTCCTGGGACGCGGCGTTGAGCTGGGGGTCACAGATGCACCTGCACAGAGCTCCCAGCAACCTGTCCCACAGAGCACAACACCCGACTCAGACGGAGGTCCACGGGCACTTCTATTCCATCGCAGCACACGCAGCTTACTTAGCAGCCATAAGACGAGCCCGGACCACGACGTAGTCCCTGGTCGCTGCATCCTCGGACACCGTCTCAGCACCTGCGATGTACTCCTGCACCGTCTCCTTCACCTGGTTGGTGCCTTGACGAGCCTTTGCACCAGTCTTATCCTGGGAACACAGAAGGTGGATTGCAACGTTTGTCTGTGACTTAGCGCATCTTAACGCTGTTCGTTTCTAAAGCCTTCACTGCAATCGGACTTTTAATTCACCGGCAGCTCCCCGCGTTAGCTTAGTTCTTAACATGACGCTCAGCTTGAGAGTAGAAAGGAGAAGTAAACATTTAATTTTGGCCAAAATGTTCAGGCAAAGACGAACCGATTCCTGTGTTTCCTTTATTGCATCTGTAACCAGGCAACCGCCGCCAGAATCACTTTCTCTCTTTGCTACTGAAGCACACTGACCTTTTCTACATCACAACACTGAAATGGGATGGGAGGTCATTTTATTTTGGAATCTTTGTCCTCAGTTTCCTATATTTGTGAATGAAGCGCGCCACCTTGAAGCGGGCCTTGACTTCCAGCAGCATGTTGACGTCGATGGGGATGTGCGAGGGCTGCATCATCAGACAGAGCCAGGCGCCCATCCACGGACAGCTGGCCGCCACCACGTACTGCTGAGGAGCCTGGGAGATCAGCTCCATCCACACCTGTCAGTCACACAACTAATCAGGACTTCTGCTTTAGAAGAAAGACTAACGAAACAAGCATGCGTTAAACTTCCTAAAAGTAATGTTCAGTGGTTGTTAATATTGGGTACTTGATTTTTTTAAGCCTGTCTTCCAAGCTGTTGGTTTGAAAAACTTGAGAACTGAAAGGGTTCTCTATTTTGACTGCAACTGTCTGCATCCTTTCCTGAGGCCTTGCAAGCCTGCATTAATACTAGTGTGAAACACTTATGTTTTTCTACAATATTCTTACCTCATGACAGCAAAATAGGTAATTCTAAGACAGTTAACTGCAGCGATTTGTATCTAAATCATTAGAAAATGCGGTTAACACCCAGACAAGCATGGAGAAAAAAATCGGTGAAACTGATCTAATTTTAAAAAATACCGTGATATCAATTTTTGGACTGTAGCACTACTGCAACACAGCTATTAGGTTTTACTTCAAACTGTCAAGGCTAGATAATGAAAAAGTCTTAAGGGATTGTGCAGCGTACCTTTTGGACCAGCTCGAGGATGTCCTCGTTGCTCTCCAGTATGCAGGACTGGAAGATGTGCCGGAGCATGTCTTGTAGGATGGGGTTGATCCACACCGCACAACTCTGAAGATGTAAACACACAAATCCCTTCTGATTCTGTACACACAGGAGTACATTTGCAAGCCTAAAGCATTCAGACAGGAATTCTGCTAAACATACAACAACACAAGAATAGGCAGTGATGGCTCACCTGGTCAGCTTTAGAAAGCAGAGTGAAAAGTGTCTGGAGCGCAGCCCGCCTCACAGATGATATGGTGTGTCTCAAGAAGGGCCAAACCCGAGGAACCAGGACAGTTAAAGACTGCTGCATGCTGAAGGAGAGAAGGAAGCGTCGATACAAACACAGCTACAAGATGCTGCGAGAGCAAAATATCAGTTAAAAAACGAAGCCACGCTGATGGTAATCAGCGTTTGATCAATATCAGTGCAAAAGGACTGAGGCAGAGGGAACGACAGAACACACAGATGACAATCTATCAACCTTTGGTGTTACGACAAAGAAAAAGATGAGGAGAGGAAACGACAGAATCCAGCTCATCTTGCTCTCCGATGGGCATACTGACCTGCACTGTTGGACCTGAGGATAGGTCAGCAGCAGTGACAGCAACGTCATGATGCTATTGGTGGAAGCAGTGAGGTCATCTAGATCCAAAAGAGCGTCCCATAGCGTGTTTACAATGAAGGGCACCTGAGGGACATGGACAAAACCACGCGCCGAATCAGTTACGAGGAGGAAAACGAATTAAGGTCAAACAACATCCCGCAAAACAATTTCACACGCCTAATAATGATAATAATAAAAATAACGGTAATGATAGCAGCCTTTGGTAGCAACAGAGCACTTCTGAAAATCCCACAGTGGGAGTTTTGGTCAGAACCTCTGACGACCCCCGCCACCGCTGCGGTGACGCCCATCTGCAGTCAGCTGATAAATGTATGGTACATTGCATAGGCTAGCCCCCTAAAAGAGACCACTCAACGACACGCGGGCCTTTCATCAGGCGGGAGACGGTATCAGAGGTACAAACCAGCGAGCCTTGTTTGCAGAGCTAAACGTTTGCCCAACTGAGCATCTTCGTGCAGCTTTAGGATCGTACCATGCGATCAGAGATACGTATAAAAGCCTTCCAAGACAGCTGTTTATGCAGATGTGTCATGCAGCGCCCCTATTTTTAGCCAGCTTGCTCATTTTCATATATCTGATAAAGACTCGGCTTTGGCCTGTGTTAAATGTGAGCCAGCGGCTTGAAGCATCTTTTAAATACTGCTCCCCGTGACACGTTTGCCTTTGTTTAAACATACAGTAGGAACAACCTCATTCAACCACGCAAACAGCTGTTCTGACCTCAGAGGGCAGCAGCTGAACCAAGCCTTCCACCACGGGGATGAGCGCCGATGCTGCCACGGCCCTGACATCATCGTCCAGGTCCTGCAGGCCTTCTGTGACAGCAGGGAGCACCCGTGGCAGTAAAGAGGAGATCAGGTCCTGGGAGAGACACACACACACACACAGACTCAAGATCAGATAGGGGAATGCAGAGAAAGGCACGTACATCTATCAATATGGAGCAGCAGAACGGTCGCCTCTACAGCCGCCCCACGATCCAAGATAACAAACCTGTAATGTAACACATTAATAGGGCTGCAGCAATACAGAGTTAATTAAACCGACTTTTACAATTTAACTAACTGAAGTTCAGGATTTAACAAACTCACTATAGAACTTTATTTTCCCTGGATTATTATAATAATTATCTTAAGCAAAAACTTATCCGAGTTGGGGGAATGTGAGCTGGCAGATTAGCCGCCGCATTGATTAAAGTTGCGAATCAGCCTTTCCACAGAGCTATAAACAAAGTGTGATAGTTAGCAGACGTCTCTCAATCATGGGTCGCACTGATTGCTGCTAATTATCGTTAGCTTAGTTCGCTGTTTCCGCTCCACTCTGCAGACTTTTAGCAGAGACGGATGTTTCCTGTGGAGGTGCTGCAGCAACAGCGTTGCTATTATGCTAAGTTAACTGCATCTTCCAGTCAACACACTGCTCTAGATTTTCTTTTCTTTTTAATGTTAAAATCTTTGCAATCCGCACCTCACATCGATCTTCAGTGACTTATCTGCAAAAAAAAATCTTTATCAAAGTTTTTTTCGTAATAGAATTGTTCGATTAGTCGTTTCAACCCTACATACAGTGTTAAATATGCTTTCTGAGGCGACTGTGTACACTGAGATCAGACAGTACCTGTCGAACAGCCAGGGCATATTTGATGCCCAACAGGCCGCCATGACGGGCCTCCCACTGGTCCTCCTTCAGCAGCTTCAGCAGAACATCCACCGTCATGGAGACGCCGGATTCATTCATGTGGCGGAGAGCCACGCCAAGAGTCTGAGCACACGTCTCCCTGACAGGAGCCACCACCTGGCCCAGGATGGAGCAGAAAACAGGCGTGAAAAAACACACAAAAAAACAACAGTCCTCCCAACCAACAAAAATACAGACACCTTAAATATCCACATGGTATTTATTTATTTATTTTTTACTTCAAAATAGGTTAATAGGCATTCATTAACCCTAGTTTCCGCATAACTGAGCGATCAGACATCAAAGCATCTGGTTAATGTTGAATAAGAAACTGACCTCGTCTGAAACAAAATCTCCGAAGCGGTCCAAAGCAAAGACGCAGAGTAGACGGATCACCACGTCCTCGATCCACTCCTGGTGCTGCCGCGACATCTAAAGCCAGGCGTTCAACGGTCAGTATGACGGTCAACGGTCAGCGGCGTGCTCGGCTCTCACCGCCATCCTTCAATGGTCGGCGGGAGTGGCGTACCTGCTCTGCAGTGCTCCCCACCAGCTTTCCTCCGCCAGCACCGTGGGACTTGAGGATTTCCCTGAGACCTGTGCCTGCGCCATGGCGCACCTGGAGACAAGCGTGTGCTCGTCAGCCTGGTAATGTTAGGACACGGAACTTTAAAATGGCTGAGAGAAAAAGCAACTGCTCTACCTCCCATGAAGGATTGAAGAGGTCATTGCAGAGCTCCTCACAGAAGCTCTCCAGAGGCCACTCACGAGTCTAAAGACAAAAGCGTCAAGTGTCCTTAAACGCTAAGCTAACATTTGTTCCTTTGGTAGAAGCTCAAAAAATGAGACTTTACACTAACGACTTGTATCGCCTTTTCAATCCTCACCTCCTCTAAAAGAGAAGAGTTGCACGGAACGTTGTCAATTACAACTTTGTGCTCTGTTGCTGGTTGATCGATAACGACGGTGGTTTTCCTTCGCTTCTCTTCAGGTTCACCTTCAAAGCTGTCATTACTTCAAAAAAAAAAAGACAATATTAGACAAGTCATTTAGTCACAACAGCCAATAAACTGTAAATTAATGGGAAACCATTCCTTTTAACTGGATTATTGATAGATAATTGGCTGTAAAAGTAATGCTCTCCACTGGTAAATCGAGCAGCAACCACATTCAACAGAAGGCAGCTCAACAACGTTGCAGACAAGGACAAGTTCTTCATCACACCAAATTCACTGATCTGCAAGTACAGCAGCTGCACGTGTGACGGTACCTCTTCTCGTTCGGGTCCGTGTCCCTGGACCGTTGTTTGGCCACTAGCTTGGCCATTCTCTTTGCCTTGTTTTTCTGACGACTGCTCATGCCTTGCCGGAACTCAGCGTCGATGAACTCGGCGGCCTGAATGGGCTAAAATCAGAACACATGCAATGAGCACACAAGCATCATCTTACCACCGGAATACTATATGAAGTGGAAATTATCAGAGTTATTAGAAAAACTGAGTTATTAGAAAAACTGCGTTAATGGCTCCAGGAGTCATTTCCTAAAGAGAATCAGGTCTGAATGGGGGGCAGTCAGTCAGTACTAAGCTGAAAGTTACCACTTGACACACAATAACAGCAGGAAAATCATTATTAGGGGCAGTCGCAGATATTACAATATTCGTCAATCGCGATTATTTTTCTGTCAATTCCAGAAATTCCTAATCATGACAGCCCTAATCATTGTAAGTGGAATTTTATTTAACTTGTAAGTTTTTCAAAGATGATCGTCTGCCTAGCATCAGGAATGTTTAAGAACATGCCTGTAGCACATAGCAACATGCAGACAGTCGTGCCCTATGAAACACTACCCACCATCACCGATGGGTCATGTGACTGAAGCGCCATTAAACCAGGAGCACGTTAGCTCCTGGCTCACATATCAACACCGATGGGTCATGTGACTGAAGCGCCATTAAACCAGGAGCACGTTAGCTCCTGGCTCACATGTGTCTTCCTCAAGAGCAAGTCTGGATACATGTCTGCTGGAAACTAAAACAGGCGGTCAGGGACCGCAAACAAACAAATGCTTCATTAGAGACACACGACACTCAGGTCCGGCACAGGCAATCAAATGCTGCTTACACACACACACACACACACACACACACCCCCACACAAACACACACACCCACACACGTAAAAAACACACATCCACACAATGGACTTCAACTTGCCAACTGTCCTGCTCTTTTTTCAACAATGAATCGTTTTTTTCCAACAAACACAATTCCTGTAAAGCCTGAACGTAGACGTCACATCCCGACCAGCCACAGACGTACATAACCACTCACTCTGTTTTTTTTGGGGTTTTTTTTTGGGGGGGGGGGTTAAACTTTGTCAACTATCCAGTGCCACACAAACCTCTGCAAAAGGTAAACCTGAGTTGTGGAGCAAGGACTGCTGAAGGAGGCTGCAGTGAGACTCACCGAGTGGTTGCGAGAGCTGGACCCGGCCGTCGCTTTGCTTCCGTGGCTTCCCACTCCGCCGCTTTGACAACTGTAGTCCAGGTCTTCGTCGTTGAACAGCTCCTCCGTGTCCATGCCGATGGCCGCGCCCATGTCGAGACCCAGCTTCTTCTGCAGAAGCTTCCTCTGCCGGGCCAGGCGCTCCTTCGGGTCTATCTCAGCTGCAAACAGCCAGTAAAGAGTGCCTCCTGAGAAAACTCTAGCTCAAATCTATTGATTTTTACAAACGTTTCCACGTTTAAACTTTTGATGACTGCTCCAATTTCACTTTAGTTAAGAGGGAGCTTGAAGTGGGAACGAAGGAGCTCGCAAAGGCTTTTTCAATTTCCATCTGCAGGAAAATGATTTTTCCAGAAGAGAAAAAAACCACCCAAGTCCTTCTGAAAATGAGCAGCTTTCAATTTTCAAATTTCAAAATGAAGGCTGCGCCAAAATTATCCAAAACCTGTTCTTCTACATGGAAGAGTGTGACCAATTTTTCAGTTTTTAAAGACGTGGGAAAAAAAAAAATCAGCACAAACCTGTTTTATCATCCTGCATTTCAAACTCTGCTCCAGCAGATCCCAGCAGAGACGCTCCGTGTTTGAGGAGCCGGGAGATGTCGAAGTGGTAGAAAGTCAAGCGATCGCAGGAAGAATCTTCGGGAAATAAATCTTCGCACGATTCTTTAGAAAATAAACAAACAGATCAGATAGATAGTTTTAAAAGATTGCTCGCTGGCTATTTGCTATAAATATTCCAAATGAGTTCTGCGGGAGGGAAAAACAGCACGAGCTTTAATACTTCACACCTAACATCTCACCTGAAACATAACCAACGGCGTTTTAAAAGCGCCTCTGAACAACACTAGCAACATAAAGCTGGACGTGGAGAAGCCATCTGGACTTCTACCCACTGGCGAGACTTTCCAAAAGTCAAAGAAACTTGCTTCTTCGCTGGTAAAACTGGCTTTTCGACCTCTAATCAAACCCGACACCTCGATTCAAAGAGTCGGAGACAACGCTGACAGTGAAGGGTTGAACACAAACTCACCATCTTTAGGTTTGGGTTTGGGGTCCCACTGAGGGATGTTCTTCACAATGGCCTCGACCGCCAGGCCCGCGGCTATCCGAGAGTCCCAACTGGGGCTCCTCAGGTAGGCCAGGACCTTCAAATCAAAAGCAAATAGACTCAACAAAGACGATGCGGGCGCTCGCATTACGTCCATGTTTCAAGGGTTTGCGTTTAAAGCCCAACGAGTAAACCATCAGGAACTCTAAGCAGCCCTGCGTTCATCGTTACCGGACCACACACTGGACAACGTATCGGGAAGACAACGTCCGTCTACTGTGAACCTTCATGTGCAAATTTCCATGTAGCAACAGCTGGGAGGTTAAACAAATCAGCTTGTGGTCACCTTTTCTACCTGATGCCCTCTTCATCCTCGGTAGCTCTGCTACAAGTATTTTAAGATGCACAAAAATAATAAGTTACTGAACCGTTGAGATCTGTTTGTTTAAAAGTGTGTATCTATTCTTAACCTTGTTCAGTCACTCCAGTTTTATTGAATTAGCAGAATCAGCACATTGCTTTTGCATAACAACTCCTAACGGGGGTGGAGACCTGCTCGTCTGTCCCATCAGCCACATTTCAGATGTAAATGTGTTATGGAAATTCAGACACCTGAACGCCCAAAGACAAAAACCCACCTTGGTCAGGAGGTTATTTAGCTCATGTGGATGGAGTTTGACAACTTCTCCCAGCTGCTGAGCTGCTGCTTTCCGGGTTACTGGCGTCGTTCCCGTGTCCAGCAGAATAAATAGTCGATCTAGTCTGAAAACAGGAAATAAAGCCGCAGACAAGATGAATGTACAACCACTGAAAAGCATTACGTCATTGACTGTGTGGGATCCACATCTCGGCCAAAATCTACTCTTAGTAATTTCATCACAGGGTCTTCATTTGGCCAAATCAATGATCAATACTTAATGATATATTTGTTATAGTTCCGTCTGGCAAAAAGGTCACTTGTAATGATCCTGGGCTTTAGCTCGGGCTCATTAAGCGTCTATTAATAAAATAGAGGGATTAAAGGTGTACATGCGTGACCCCGGGTGTCCACTAATTCTCAAGATGAACCGACACCACGTGGCATCACGTCAAAACAATGTTTGGGGGAGAAAATGACGTGTGTGTTTTCAAATTCACGCACGTTCGAAAAAGTTTACGACTGTGGACACATCTTCAAGTGGTGAATGTAAACCTAATGAATGAAACAAGTCCGACCATCTCTAAAGCAGAACATGAACGATCCCAGCTGCAAACTACACGTATCTGACACTGCAAGCAGGTCTTTAAAGAAACTGTGTAAAGCACTGGTTTACGTAATAGAGTTTATACGCTAGCATCAGCGGGGTTTCTATATGTTACCTACCATCTCGCACATGCAGCGAACGTCCACCTAAACTGGGCTACTTTCACCCCAAACTACCAAAACTGCTAAAACATTCCATCTTAACAACATCGTCACGTTAAGTCGTTGTTCAATGTCAGCTAGAAGCCGTTGTGCTTCTCTTGTGTGCGGAAAAGCTAGCTTCCGCACACACGAGAAGCATTAGCATTAGCACACCGGCTAGCCACTTAGCTAGACCCATATTCTTACCTCGACACCGCCATGGCCAGCTATCGTGTGGCCGTTCGCGTCCCACATTCAACAGACAACGGGTATTTTCAGTCTTCCCTTCTCTGGTATTTCAAGTTCTCAAAAAGCCAGATATCACTTTAGTCATTAGCCGCTACCGCTGGCTAGCCGAGGCCCAAGCTGAGCGCCTCGAGCCGCCCCAACTCCGTCGACCGAGGGGAGCGAGTTCACAACCGATTCATAGCTTCAAACTTGTCTCGCTTGTCGTTTCTTGGACAAAATATCGCCGGAAACTAGACGCATATCAGCCTGAAGCTCAGGTTAGCCTTCGGAAGACTCGGCGGATAAATATTTTAACCTAACAAGAAACAAAGAGTTATTTAGACGCACGATGAGGAGAAGCCAGAAGACTGTTTTTATATGCGGAGCCATCTTGCATTTATTCCTTCCTCCATGGCAGGCGGAATCTGATTGGCTAGAGGGACGTGCGAGAGCCAATCAGAATGCGCGTTAAAAGAGGAAAGGAATCGGAAGGTGAAGCGAGCCTTCCAGTTTTTTTCCTCAGAAATATTTTATAAATGTGGGATCCGACGTGGCTTTAACCTGCTCCTAAATATTCAAATCTATCATGAACACACAGTGGCATGTGTTGATGGCATGTGTTCCCTGACGTTTACCCAAGTCGGATATTATTTGATCACTAATTATTATTCAGAATTTGGACAAACTTGCCTTGTTCTTTTTGCTTTCAACTTTCTTTTCCCGAAAAATGTGTTCGTATTTGCTGGTATTTCTTTTAGTTAAAATGAAAACAGGAGTCCTGACCTGGCCATGGTCCTGAAACCTGCAGGGTCAAAGCAACTGAGCACTGAATATCAGGCATCCCCGGAGAAATAAACACATTCACTGTCTCAGGTGCATTTTTTAGAATGTGGCTGATTTTTTTTTTTTATATATATAGTTTTAATTAAAAAAATAATAATTTTACATTTATACACTTGTGTATTATTTATTTTGACCCCCACAATGGACTTAAATCAGGAATCTTGAAGGTCTACAATAATCACGTTTATCTCGTGATGACCTGGAAACAGCAAACCCTCTTCATTCTTAAAAAAGTAACCTCTGTCCCAAAATACCCATGATTTTATGAATGTTTAAGCAGGAGAATCAGTTCATGTTTTTATTTCTGGGTGCCAATCGACAGAGTTTATGAGGGCCTGTAAATAGGCCCTCTTCTAGTTTTATTTTAAAATAAATGGAGTGAACAGCAGCTGTATGCTTTTTATGTTAAATGTTATTTTTCATTAATGGAAGTGGCGATAGGATATTCAAGCACAGCCTGACTGCTATTATTTAAAGGTTATATCTTTCCCTTCCAGCAATCTTGGTCAAAAATTAAACATGTCTCCTTCATTGGTGTCTTCCTGAAGCCTTCATATAAACCAGATATTTGTTTTATTTACAGGCCAGTGTGGAGAACGGTGACGATCCAGCAGGCAGAATGCTGCATGGGTGGGTGGAAAAACAAGCATCCTCTTTAGGAGGAACCTAAAGAGGATGCAATCTGCGATCGAAACAGAGACTGGTGTGCTCTGAAAACATCGCTGTGCATCCAGTATTAACAACATTAAAATTAGGATTGTGCCACGTGATTAGCATTGTGTCCATTTTCGGATGTTGTGTTACGAAACATCATTATGTAATGTCTAAAATAAGCTCAGTGTTTTGCAGCCAAAGTCCTATAAATCCAGTTTTTCTCTCCACATGGTACTGTTTTCCTGACTCCATGGGCCAGAATAAGAACTGCAGCCTTATTTTTATTACCTTTTATTACCTTAACACCTCCCAGAGATGTCAGGTAATAGCTGTATTTCTGCAAAGCACTTTTCACCAGGGTGTGTTCACTCTCACAGAAATGCGGGTCCGTTTTGTCCGACACAGGCCTGAAGGCTCCTTCAGCATCCCAGAAATGGCCCGTTGGACATCTGGGTAAACACAAAACACAGTATATACAGTAAGGTTGCTTAATGGTATTAGCAGCGACAGCTATTTATCTCAAGGCTGCAGCTTTAAACTGAAATTATATGGATAAATGTGAGAAACATCTGAGTTCTAACTGCAACATCTGAAGGCGTGATTCTGAAGTGTTTCTTTCTTGTTTTCTAGATAACTGAGGCTAAGTTGTCACACAGAATAGATTAAAGATCAAAGATTACATGTTAAGGTTGTATTTTTCCCCCTACAAGCCATATTTAGGATGCAGGAATCTGTTTTATTCGCCTGTTTCCCACCTGAGGCTGCAGCTTTCATCAGGTTCATCTTTGCTTTGAAATGAGCTTCACACATGATGACAAATTCTAACGCCGGACTAAGTCTGCTCAGACGCAAACGTCATCTGCAAACTCGTCACCTTCGATGTGAGCCATTGTGAGACTGCTGCAGAGAGAGAACAGAGGATCAGCCAGCAACAAGGCCACGTAGACGTCTTAGGAGGTCCAACACATAAGCTTCATTTGCAGAATGGCCAAACATTACCCCAAAACCGTTGCATTTTGAAGAGAAAACACACGTTTTAACTCTACGCACTATGACAACAGACTAATGATTACATGCGTAAACACTGAATGAAGAAAAACCTGTTTGCTAAATCCTGTTTTGGAGGAGAAACGGATGGAAAGTGGGTGTTATTATGTACTTAGATATAATATTTTAACAACAGCAGAAAGGTTCAAGTTAGCGATCTGAACTGACTCCAGCTAAAAGGTTTCACGTGGACCTGATTCTACGTGTGTCAGGTGGGTCCCTGCACCCCTGCAGGGGACACGGGCAGTAAAATAATGGTTAGGATCAATCTCCACTGAATCCCCCTGCTGGTTTGGCTGCAGAACTGGTCCCTGCAGGAAGGGAACAGCAGTGCTGGAGGGGGGAGAAGCTTCATCGCCAGCAGCTCCATCGGTCTGCTTCCTCCTCCACAGGAAGCTCTGCAGTCTAAAACCTCAGAGCGGAAATTCTATTCTGGTAGACGTGCCACAATGACGTGCACAAGTCAGTGTTCCACTGAGCTGCTTCTTTTTTTTGCGTCCATCAGTCTCCGCCACCGTCCTCACCCGGGGAGCAAAGGCTTGGCTCAGGGATTCCCACAGTGCCTGACGGTGGTTCGCATAGACTCAGCCTTTGTGTAGGAGACACTGTTCAGTATAAAATATGATGTTGGTCTCTGAATGTCAGGCGCACACCTCAGAGCTGAGGAAACAGTGACATCAGGAGCGTCAACAGAGATAGGGCCAACACCGCCCCCTGCAGAGTGTTGGATGTACTACACAACAAGAAACTGCCTCATGTTGGAAGCTAATGTGCTATTTTAACTGATTAACTTTCCTTTAATACTTTCAAGAAACAACTGCATTTCACAACCCGGTTTAGAGTTAACCGAGTGCCTTATTGATTCATTTCATTCTTTATTGACTAAAGTGATTTATATGTGTTTAAAGGCAGGTGGGGGCTACACGGGGGAAAAGGCGTCATTTATTATTCCACATAGCCAGAAGTCAGCTTTTTAAAGTTTCATTCTCATCATTTCCCATCACCAGTTTATTAAAAACTACCAAGTGAAGGATAAATGAATGAGCGAACGAATAAATGAAATTTTATTGAAGCTTTATTTCTGTGACTTATTACAGCCTCTGCAGCAGTCTCACAATGTCTCACATCGAAGGTGACAAGTTTGCAGGTGACGTTTGAGTCTGAGCGGATTCGCCCGACGTTAGAATTTGTCATCGTGTGTGAAGCTCACTTCAAAGCAAAGATGAACCTGATAACAGCCGCAGCTGCAGGCGGGAAGCAGGCAGATAACACAGATTCCCACCTCCTGAACATGGCCTGTAGGAGAAAAATACAACCTTAACAGGTAGTCTTTGAATAAATGTATTAAACACAACAGCAAGCAAATAGAGAGAGGATAAAGGAGGAATACACAGAATCAGCATAGTCGTTGACAGCTGACGCCTCTTTCTTTGAAGAATTTATTCTCTTTGAGCTCTAAAGTGCTGAAAGCAGCCTGTACTTGTCAGGCTGCTGGTCTGCTGTGGAGATAGCAACTTCTCTTTGTGTCTGCCTTCTACGGTACTCCACAGGATGGAGCTGCAATATCAGAAAAGTGCAAATATGAATACAAATCTGCAACCAAGACGTGTTTAAAGCACAGGAGCATTGCTCAGCATCATCCCAGGAGAGCGACCGACATCTGGGAAGGTTTGTAACGGCCGTGTGACAAAAACTGCTCTCGGTCATCTCTGAGATGTTTCTACACCCTGACTGGAGCCCACCTGTGGTACAGATAACATTACATATCAGAAAAACCAGACCACGAGGTGGGAAGAACTTCCTCCAAAGCTCAGAGGCGGGACTGTGTGGAGGCACAGGTCTGCAGAAGGTTGTAAAACCATTTCGGCTGAGCAGAAAGAGCAATCTGAGGAGAAGAGGCTCCGTGGGAGACCTCACCAAGAGGTCAGAAGATCAACGGCCGGTGCATTTCCACCAGTCTGAGCTCTCGGGCAGAGGGTCCAGGCAGAAGCAAAGACACCCGAACCCTCCACCTTCATCAGCAAACAGAAGGGCCATGGTCAGGGCAGAGGGAGCGGTGGGAAACGGTGGTAGAGTCACTTTAACCCTTACAGCAGCTCTGCCTCCTCCACTCAAACAAAACTTTAGATCAGCTGACCTGCTGGCGGAGACGAGATCTCCTCCTAAAGCAGCCGGAACCACGGTCCTGCAGGAACACCAGCACACTGGACTTTTGAGTGGACCACCCAGACCATTAGCGTGCTAACGGTCCACAAGGGCTATATTTTCAAGCAGGCATTATTCCTTCCTATGGATGGATGTGTGTGTGTGTGTGTGTGTGTGTAAGCATGGCCGAGTTGAACATTGCATCATCAGACACGGTTGTTGCTAGCATCGGTACCGAGAGCACGTGTTTGCTCAACTTCCAGCTGGAGGACATCAAATCGTGTGTTTCGTGTTTTATTTACACTGTTAATAAATCATAAGCTCACCTGACTCCCAAACCCATCCAAGAGGTGATCCATGATCGCCATCGCCATCATTACATCATCATCACCGTCATCTGCACGACGGTTCCGGGTTTGGATGCCCTGGGGGCCGGAGGCCTTTCCTGCGTGGAGTCTGTCTGCTGTCCCCGTGTTTGCAGGGAGTCTCAGGAGTGAAAGAAGACATCACGTCTTTTCCCACCGTAACCAGTCCAATTAGCCGCAGGAACCAGGTAATTCCAAGAAATCAGAATTAATCAACATGGCCTGAATATTGGGATTCATGCGAGTCATGTGACACTATTGGATTCATACTCAATATGCCAAAATTAATCAGAAATATTACATTAATATAAATTCTGGTGTTGACAGAGCTCCACTTCCCAAGTACTAGAAACGAAAAGTAAAGAATTAAGCAATAAAGAATAATTTTTCATATGAAAAATCTGTCTTGTGTACTTTCAGCTATGAGAGGAAATGTAAAAAGTTTTTCTATACATGCTGTCAATTTTGAATATGCTCATGGCAGGTGGAAATATACATAGCATGACCTAGCTTTAGCATGATTTTAAAGGGTTTTAGTGGTAAAAATATTAGTAGCATATTAACTTAAGTGATTTAAATAAATACTTGGAGAAAAAGAGCTCATGCTGATTAAGTTTAATACATTTACCGGTACTCTGTTTTGGCTGCGCTAATACAATTCCTCATTTCCTGGAACTTAATAGCGCAAACAATGTTTGAAATAAACCAAAGAATACAGAGTTCAACATCCAGAGATCTGTACTTTATTTAAAACTATTCCTGTGCATGGCACCGACATGAAAGCCTCTGCAGAAGAGCAACAATCTCTCTCTGCATAGCAACTGTGTCTCCACACTCTCTGCTAGTCCTACAAACCGCACTCAAAAACCCAAAAGATCATCAACGCAACGCGTTGTCCCCGGCCGCGGACGCCCGTCGTTCAACGCCGCAGCAGCCATGAGGCATTCCACCCCCTCGGAACCTGCTTCAAAACTAATCCAGCACTCGTAAACTAAATTACAGCGGAGCGCTCGTGCGCGCAGAGGCGCAAACTCTGCCTCCCGCTGCGCTCACCCTCATTTCAAAGAACGAAAAAGCACAAAAACGTCATGCAGACTCTCACCCTGCACACTTGCACATTGCATTGAGCCCGTGTTTCAAAGTGCTGCGGCCATCTCGTCGAGTCTTTCAAATTAAAAGCACGCGAGCCCTCGGTGTGTTCTGATCCGCTCAGGGGAAAAAAACCACCTCCCACCAAAAGAAAGGACAGGATCTGGACAAGTCATCGGTCGAAGCAGGGGGCCGAGCAGCTGTAGTGCAAGCTGACTTGGTAAGCCCGGCCGGGGACGCTGGACTTGGGCTCCAGGGAGGCAGAGATGGCCTGAGCGCCGCTGTGCTGGCTGGCGCCGGGAGCGTGCAGGCTGCTTGCTGACTGACTGAGGTAGGAGGCAGGCCTGGGGTTTGGGGCCAGGCCCGGCTGCGGAGCCTGCGGGGGGTACTGTCCTCCAGACCGCTGCAGGTACTGAGCCACAGTGGCTGTCTGGCCCGAACTGTGGTAGGCGCTCTGCCCCTGCTGCTGCTGCTGCTGGACGGGCTGCGGACACTTCTGCTTGCCGGCCTCTTTCACGTCGCTGTCGTGCGCGCTGGAAACCAGGAAGAAACTCTACTGTAACGGCTCAGGGAGGCTGGTTTCCAACGCGAGCGGTACGTACATGAGCAGCTTCTCCGCGCAGGGGACCAGGTTGTCCCACGCGTAGCCTGTCAGGAGCTGCAGTCGGGGCGGCCAGGTGGGGGACAGGTGCAGGATGAGGCGGGAGCAGGCCACACATGCAGCAGCCACCAGCGAAGGGGCAAAGCACAAGAAGACGTGATCTGAAGGAAGGAGGGAAGAGAGGAAGAGCACTGGGAGTGAGCGAAAGTGGGCGAGAACAAAGACCAGGGCTGCAACTAACGGTTATTTTAAGAATCGATTAGTCGGTCGGTTATTTTTTGATTAATCGGTTATTCATCGATTAAATACCCTGACAACAGGGTGTTTAAAGTGCAGAAACATTAGAAACATGTTGCTCATTTCACAAAAAACCATTCAAACTAACTTTTCAAAGTAAAGTGCACAAAAAGGCTTTGTGTTGTTTCAAAGAAACTCGAGTTGTGAACAACAAATAAATGATAAATAATGCAGAAAAATAATGAAACAAGTTTTAGTAGATGTGGTGAGTTATTCATCTCTTTCTTTCCTCCTCACTCATTCGGTGCCGGATCTGAAGAAACTGCCGAATGAATATCGATGGTGAACTCAAACAAACCCTACTGTCATTAACGAGCTAACGCTAATGCTAACGTCTGTTTGATGAGCTAAGTGTACAGCCCAGCGCCAGGAGAGACTGACCTCGCGTTTCTTCACTTAAAACGAGAGGAATCAAAGCAGGCGTCCCGTCTTTGACCGGCCCTGCCCTTGAGCTCTCGCCCTCTTCACTCCCCACTCCAACACGCTAGCGCTTCAGGCGCTCACCTTTGCTCCACCCGGACACTGAGCACAGGCGCCCCACAGGGATGTGTGCTGAGTCCACTGCTCTACAGCCTCCCCGCTGCGGACTGCGGACCGGCCCACAACCAGCGTCACCACAGATGAAGTCCTGAATCTGAACCTCTGCTGCGCTCTACTCTTCTTCTGCGGTGTTTACCGGCAGTGCGCATCCGTCTTTTGATAATCGAATTTAATCGAATTTAATCGATTTCATCGATTGGAATCCCAAAGTTTGGTTGGACGACGCGAGCAAGCACGACACACTATCAGCCCAGGGGGAAAGAAGTGGGCAACGTGCGCGTGATCAACCATTTATCAGTGACGGCTGAGAAGGAGAAGCAACATGGTGCTGAGGAACCGGGCCCAGCTAACGTGCGCTTAGCAGCGGCTGGGTGGAGAGGGAACAAATGCAACTCACCCTGCAAGGAGACCTCCAGGAAGTAGTCCACATACTTGGCCATGTAGAGCTTGGTCTTCTCCAGGCAGGTGATGGGCCAGCCATCGTGGAGGTCTCCCTCGTGGACGGCAGCAGACAGACAGTAGTCGATGAAATGAGCAGCTGTGGGGAGGTACAGGTTCCACTGGAAGGTCTCCAGCAGCAGCAACTCCATGTGGAGCAAACCCTGCTTGGTCAGGACCAGGTTCATGGAGCTCATGCAAGCCAGGCTGTTCAAGGTCTCCAGTTTGGGCACCCGGTCCTCCCTCTCCTCAAATTTACCTGCGCAAAGCGGCAAAAACACCTCAACGGTCCAGAGGGTGAGGAGCAGCCGGCCGGGCCCCGGATCAGACGTGAACTTACTGGCCAAGAGGAGACACGAGAGGGAGACAACGTGGAGCTGCTGCACTGTGACGTTGTAGCGGTCCATGAACAGGTCCAACAGGTAGACGGCCAGGTGTCTGGCTGCAGGACACAGCCGGAAGTGGTTGCTGACGATGGCCACCAGGTCGGCAAAGTACCGTCTGAAGCTGAGCTGAGGGGACTGAGCTTTGTAAGGAGGCAGCTTGAGCTCCTACAAGAACAAGCATTCAGGCTGAGACTGCAGAGAACAAAGAGCTCATCCTCTTTCATCTGACATCCGTTGGAACACCACACACACACCAATCATGCAAAATGATTAAAAAAAAAACCAAAACAACCCCAATTCAAGTCACATTTGTCCCATTTGCTCGTCCACGTCTGCTGTTGGGATTCTGCTGCCAAAGGTTTCCCCACCCCTGAGGTCGCAATTGAGCCCGTGATTGTTCGTGAACTCCGTCAGCCAGAACAGACTCTGATATTTCTATCGTTTGTAGGCAAAAGTGTGGCCGAGGGGCTTGAATGTTAAGTTTGGTCAAGGTCTGCTACTTGAAGGGAACGTCTGTGGAACATGAATCAACAGGTGCATTGTTCAAGTAAAGTAGAAATGGGGCGTTCACGGTCAAGGATGTAAAAAATTTATCTCTAATTGAACTGGGTGCATGACTTAATCTAGAAATTAAAGGGTCCCTTTTTATTAAAAAAAAAATAAGAAAGAAGCTAAAATAAGATATTTTACTAGTCTAATTGCTTTTATCTTTTGCATAAATAATGGTCCATCCCATTCAGAATAATGAGAAATGCACGATTAAATGAATGTTCTCTCTAATTTCCCAAACTGGTCACCCACTTTGTATCGCAGCGCCTGATAAATATCTGCAGCAAGTTGTCCTTTCCAACATTGGTCCTCCAGCTCCATTTAACTCAGCGCTTGGGAAAAGTCCTGAAAGGCAGACAGGTTAAAGACGTTCTCCCGACTCACACCCAGAGTTAAAGCCGTTTGGCGGCCGCTAAAGAAGCAAAAGTGTGATGCTGTGATGCCACACCAGCGCCTGCGTTAGCGCACACGGTCGTCCCCGCGTTCCGCTCACCCGCTGCTTATTATGGTCCAGGCAACTAAAAAACAGGACATTTTGTAGGCTCCAGAGGGGCAGACTCACCCAAAGAGCACATGCGGTGAGTTTTACAGGCTGTTTCACTGAAGGTAAACTTCACTTCAAACTAGCCCAACACGCTTGGCTGGCACTCATTGTTGTAGTCGGTTTGTCGGCTCGCCACGAGTTCGCAAATGCAACTGCTGCGTTCACATGCCAGCGGAAACACCAGCTTTCTGGACATATAACGTCCTATAGGTGTCCCCCCCCCCCCTCCCCCGATACTACATTATTAGTCTCATCTAGTTCTGTTTCGTGTATTTTCAAGCCACACGTTCAGTCAGGGTAATGTATATTTAAATGTAGTGAAATCTTTTGTTTTGTTTGAGTTTGCACTCTCAAAATCTGTGCTGCACTTAAAAGCATCAATTACGCAGTCAATTACACGAAAATGTTATCAACTAATCACGGCCAAAAGAAACAAGTTCTTTTAATCCTTTTTTAAAATGATATTCCCCACGTCCTTGTTAGATGTTGTCTTTGTCAAATATAAAACTCACAATTATAATTAAGACAAAGAAAAGGACAGGAAGACAACGAGAAAAGACCAAACAAAAACTAAAAAGAAAACAGCCTGATTCAGAACGCACTTGGGAATCAGATAGCTAATTACAATAACTTATTATAAGAAAAAAGTGTTTAATTAAGATTAAGGAATAATTATTTTACAGGTTAAATATGGAAATATTAAACAAAATATTGAGTAATGTATGTATGTAGCTGAATGGCTGAGTAGGTTGGTAGGTTCATTCCAAGGGATATTTGCAGAGAAAAATGCAAATATTATAGTGGAAGATGGTGTTTAAATGATGACTCATCTAGGCACTGAAGTAGCTGACAAAAAAACCCTGTTTTTTATGCCTGTTTTTTCCACTTTCATCCCCTTTTCCACACATCCGCCTGACTGAAGTTTGAAAACGGGGCTGTTGCCTCCTGCAGCATGGCAAAAGTCAATATGACCCAAATAGCATTTCAATAGCAACTAGGGACACGGTCATTTGTCTCAGGTGAACACACACACACACACACACACACACACACACACACACACACACACACACACACACACACACACACACACACACACACACACACAC
>BJFM01003058.1:7283-27981 GCA_016586285.1 Arothron firmamentum
GTGTGTGTGTGTGTGTGTGTGTGTGTGTGTGTGTGTGTGTGTGTGTGTGTGTGGTTGAGCACCAAATCTCTTTTGACAGCTGTAGATGTTGCTGATTTACTATATGTTGGTCTAAAAGTGAACATATCTATTGTTTTGGTTGGAATTAATACTAGAGACAGAGAGATTAGGTAAAAGTGGCCAAGAGTAGTACTGAGGCAAGATAAATATATAAAGGATAACGCGATCATTCTGTGTATGGACATTTTTTAAAATTGATTGCATCTCCATAGAAGATACCTGGTGTCTTTTGCATTATGTATGATTTTAATGTTGCCATAAACGGACCACTGACTAAAGACCTTCACCTGATCCTGATACATTCGCAAATTATTAGCCTCTAGCCAACATTTCATAAAAGACAGTTGTGACATTAATTGCTTGACCACCTGCAGAGAAACAGTCTGCTTTATCCTTTTCAGTCAGAATTTAGACTTCTACAAAATATCACAAGTCACTCGTACCAAAAATCACTAATTACCTTCTAATAAATGATGTTCTTGGATAACAATACTTTGCTATCCAGGTCACGATACTTCTTATGAGAATCATTCAATTAACTAAAATTTTAAACACATTTCTAGGACTTCTTTTTCATTTTAGCAATATTGCCAAGGGTTTGAGCACATTATCTCACAATTGTGCTGACCCAAATGCTGACCAATTCGTGTATTTTTGTTAGGTTTTTTATTAGAATGTCTAAATAGTTCTTTGAAAAACCTCTTGTGTATTCAGTTCTGTTTTAATAAAGAAAGTAAAAGGAGTACAATAAACATTTTTTATTATTCTTACTTCAGACTTACACAAGCTGTTCAACCTTGTGTGCTCTGTTCAAGTGCTTGAGATTGAAGTGTAGGCTTCCAGCTCAGGGAGTTTGGGTCACTGTTCTTTGCTCTGTGTATGGAACGCATATTTTTATTTGGCTCACGGAAACAGTCTGGAAAAACATGCAGGGGTTGGTGGGTTTGGGGTTGGAACAAGAGGAGGAGCCAGTAGTGGGTAATGCAACCACAGCCCACTTGCACTGTGGGAGGGTCTATGCTGAAGTTGCTTATGGTAATTGTTGGTGGTTAATGTTTGATGGGTGTGGGCAAATTGCTGAGCATTGGTGGCATTTATTAAGGGTGGGTGATTTTCTGGGGTCTGTGTCAATGTGGTATCCATGCTGAATAGCTGGAATGAAATGAAATCTGAGAAGTAGACTTGGGCAAAATACCTCACTGAACTTAAGGTACTTTTTATTTTACCAACAGTGGGAATGTTGTTTTTGTTTCTTGATATCTAGATTGGTGAATTTCTCATGGACATACAATCCATCCAAATTATTTCTTCTGAGAGATTTAGATTGATATAACATTTTAATTTGCAATATGTGAGTGCTGCAAGTGAAAAACACATGGCCATTGTGTCAGGCCTGGCACCATGCACACATGTGTGATGTTTTAGTTGAGTGAAAAGCCAGATCAAGCAGGGGAGTTGAAAGAGGGTTTTCAAAACTCGGAGTTCAAACCTAAAGGGTTGCCAAAATCTGCAAAAAAAAAGAAGAAATGTTTGGTCTTGAGTGCTCCACTCATTCAACAATTCTATTCTACATGTGTGTTTGAGCCACAGGTGCAACCCAACAGGCACAAAACGGACTTGGCAGAAATTTAAGATCAAATACAAAAATGTACTTCAAAAATGTAAGATATGATTTAAATACAAACTATTGTGGTGTTGTTTATCCTGTCTTCATTAAACAGCGTTCAGTCGCTTCATTTAAACTGCGATAACTAGATTAATTAGTTAATTAATTAGAGAAATTCCCTAAACAAAGAAAAACCAAATCTTTAGCCTTCCTATCACTGTCAGTATTTAGTATTGTTTATTTAAAAGCTTAACACCGAAATGCCTGTTATACATGCAATTTTCCAAATGTGTCTTTTCTGAATATGTTTAAATTGTTTATTTTCTGTTGGCTATCTCCATAATAACAGAAAACAGAAAAAAAATAGCTGAGGCGATCCAGTGCAACCTAGTCTTGGTTCACTAGCTGCCATCCATTAATCATAGACACAACTTGTAGCAGAGGGAGTTTTATGTAATTGGCCGCTGTTGCTTTCAGACATTAATCAATTTAATGATTAAATTGATACCTTCAATTCTGTGGAACACTTCCATGAGACTTCTGGGGTCTCTGTGACTATTTAACACTACAAACATGTTTCAAAATCAATTGATTGCAAGAGTAACGTTTATGACAGCCCGACATTTACCTTGGACACATGATCACCAATATTGTATAAAAAAAAACCGTTAAAGAAAAGATTAAAAAAACGAATCATAATACAAAGAATTTGCTCCGAACTGAGATCCATTGTGCAATATGAGTGATGTGAGTGTAAGAGGCTAATGCTAGCCAATGTTATAATTACACAAAATCGGTAAGGTTCAATCAGGGTTGGTGGCTCCACCCTTCATTTCACTTCATCTTCAGTGGTGCTACCCATAAATTGATAGCAATCCCTCCGCTGCCTCCCTTTTGTACAAAATCCTGTGGCAGAGGTGGGTGTCGTTTCATCTACATTACGTCATACTGGATGTAATTGTTCCTGCATTAATGCGCTTGTACTTTCTGAGTGATTGACAAATGTTTCCTCAAGTACAGAAGAAATGCAACAGGTTTAACATACTGATGTTTAAATGAGACGATGTAGATTGTTAGCCTTTAATGTGGTGGCTGCGGTGAGCTAACCCAATGCCCATCCTTCCACTTTTACGTGTTTAGGAGCTAAAAAGTAGATGGCTAACTGTGTGTCATGCTATCATTTTTATTCATCAGGTATGTGGTTACTTTTGTACAAAATCCTGTGGGACAGGAGCTAAAAAGCAGATGGCTAACTGTGTGTCACGCTATCACTTATAGTGTGACACACAGACATCAGAATGCAAGTGACAAATCAGTCGCAAGTCTGCCTCCCGAAACATAACGCAGAGATTCGGTTACATGAGGGCTGTTACAAAACACTCGGGAATGAACCAGACCCAAACACAGATGTTCTGCAGCTCATTGATGTTTGATAATTCCAACAATGGTAGGTTAAAAAAAAACAAACAACTAAAAGCGCTCCACTGGAGGTATAAACAACAGTGCAACGAAAAAGCAACACAGCAAAGTGCTGGGCTCAGCCATCCGTTGGCGTTTTCAGTCCAACTGAAGGCGACTCTCAACATTGGCAACGACCAGACACCGGCACGCCTGTGAGTGCTCCTTAAAAAGCAGTGGTGCTGATGAGTCGCAGGTGTGTCTAACTGGACGCATCTGTGGGTCGCCCATGGCCCTGGAGGACAAACAAAGGAAAATACAACATTAGAGACCAAAACCCAAATCCAAACTACCGGCCCAGCCGGGTCCTCACACTATCAAGGATGCAAATTAAAAAGGTAATGCTCAAAGTAGTTCCCATTGGGGCTTAATCAAACATCTAATCGGGGCAGATCATCCTCTCCGGCAGTCTGTGGGTTTCAAGGCGAAACTTGGGGTTATTTGGAACTAACCTGCTAGTGAACAGGTTAGTTTGTTGGGGTGTATTACCTTGGTGACTGAGTCAGAGTTACGCTGAACCGGCTTTCTGAAACCGAAAACCCTCAGTTTCCCTTAAATCACAGCTTAAATCAGTTTCCCTTAGATCATACTCAAAGTTTTTGCTAAACCCGCTTTCTGAAATGGGCCCCAGGTGTGATAAACAGTGACTCTCTTCCTTGTTTTCCATTTTACAAGGGGACTGATAGTCAAGATGTGATTTGTCAAACAAAAAAACCCAGAGTGGGTCGTGGTTGTCGCTTTGTCCCTATTACATTTCTAACAGATGAATATTTATCGATAATGCAAAGTAAAAATGTATAAAACCCTAACCCCTAATGCATTGCTTTTTCCAAACCAGTAGTCAGATAAAAGTTTCTTATATGAGTCACCGTGCATTATTATTTATAAGTCCTTTTCCATCGTAAAAATATGTAAATTTCTTTCTTCTTGTGTTTCTCGGAATGATGTCATGCATGCGCTCGTTTTTAGCATGGGGACAACTCACATGTCAAGAAGTCGGCGGGACGGAAATGGAGACAGGACAGAGATAAGTAATTTTTCTAGCTGGATATACAATCACTATTTTGAGTTTGTTTCCGCTAAAAACAATATCAGAGTTCTCTGTCCCCCACCAGCCAAAAAACAAAAGATGGACTTCAGTCGCAATGCATATCCAAAAGCCATTAGGGAAGAACTAAAGAGGTCAGTCGGATGGTATGTTGTGGAGGAAATGCTACCCTTAAATAAAGTTGATTTGTGCTTGTCAAGGCTGGTAGTAAGGACCCAAGAGCGACACAATAATGGAAGGAAACTGAACTTTTAATTCCACATGTAGACAGACGGGATCAGACAATCTCGTCGTCGGACCACAGCAATCAGGTTTACCGGGGCATCATAGCAGAATCAGGTCAATATCAGGCTGGGTCAGAAACAAGCAGTCAGGCAGAATACAAAATGCTGGAATGGCGACTAGAAGCACACATGATCTGGCAAGGAGTCGCTCAACATCTGCAGCTTATGTAGCCACGCTGATCAGCAGATGAGGTGCAGGTGAGGCTAATAAGCAGATGAGGTGCAGGTGAGGCTGATTAGCAGATGAGGTGCAGGTGAGGCTGATCAGGCATGAAGCACAGGTGAGACAGGGAAGGGAGGGTGAGAGCTGGAGCAGACCAGCAGCCGTGACAGTTGCTATCATTATACAATTTAACAGTAGATTAAAAATAATGTTTTGCTAGTGTTAACAGTTAAGTATCTCAGTTTAAGAAAGTGTCTTTATTTGTTTTTTATAAAAACAATTATTAATTTTAGGCAAAAGACAGTCATAATTTGACTTTTTATTTAAAACAATTGTGGTATATTGCAGTAATGCATCCATCCATCCATCCATTTTCTACCGCTTATTCGGGGTCGGGTCGCGGGGGCAGCAGCCTCGGCAGGGAGGCCCAGACTTCCCTCTCGCCAGCTACTTTGTCCAGCTCATCCAGGGGGATACCCAGGCATTCTCAGGCCAGCCGAGAGACATAGTCTCTCCGGCGTGTCCTAGGTCTTCCCGGGGACCTCCGACCGGCGGGGCGTGCCCTGAACACCGCACCAGGGAGGCGTCCAAGAGACATCCTTACTACATGCCTGAGCCACCTCATCTGGCTCCTCTCGACGCAGAGGAGCAGCACCTCTACTCCGAGTTCCTCCTGGATGGCAGAGTTTCTCACCCTATCTCTAAGGGAGAGCCCAGCCGCCCTGCAAAGAAAGCTCATTTCGGCCGCTTGTGCCCACGATCTTGTTCTTTCGGTCATGATCCAAAGCTCATGATCATAGGTGAGGGTAGGAACTAAGATTGACTGGTAAATTGCCTTTCGGCTCAGCTCTCTCTTCACCACAACGGTGCAGAGTCCGCATTACTGCAGACGCCGCACCGATCCGCCTGCCGATCCCCCACTCCATCCTTCCCTCACTTGTGAACAAGACACCGAAATACTTAAAAACCTCCACTTGGGGCAGGATCTCCTCGCCGACCCAGAGAAGACACTCCACATTTTTTCAGGCGAGAACCATGGCCTCAGATTTGGAGGTGCTGATTCTCATCCTGGCTGCTTCACACTCGGCTGCAAACCGATCCAGCAAGAGCTGAAAGTCATGGACTGACGAAGCCAGCAGGACCACATCATCTGCAAAAAGCAGAGACCCGATCCTGAGGTCACCAAACCGGAACCCCTCAACACCATGGCTGTGCCTAGAAAATCTGTCCATAAAAGTTATGAACAGAATCAGTGACAAAGCGCAGCCCTGGCAGAGTCCAACCCATACCGGAAACGAGTTCGACTGACTACCAGCAATGCGGACCAAGCTCTGACACCAGTCATACAGGGAGCGGACGGCCCGTATCAGAGGGCCCAACACCCCATACATCCGGATAGGACTCCCTGAGGGACACAGTCGAATGCTTTCTCCAGATCCACAAAACACATGTGGACTGGTTGGGCAAACTCCCACGCACCCTCAAGGACCACACTAAGGGTGTAGAGCTGGTCCACAGTTCCATGACCAGGACGAAAACCACATTGCTCCTCCTGAATACGAGGTTCAACTATCCGGCGGACCCTCCTATCAGCACCACTGAATAGACCTTGCTACTATGCACAGTGTCGACTGTGAACCGCTTCCCCCTCCTCAGACGCTGGATGGTGGTCCAGAACCTTTTCGAAGCCATCCGGAAGCCGTTCTCCATGGCCTCACCAAACTCTTCCCACACCCGGGTCTTTGCCTTGGCAACCACTGCAGCCGTGGTCTGCTTGGCCTGCTGGTACCCCTCTGCTGCCTCAGGAGTCCCACTGGCCAAAAAGGCCCGATACAACTCCTTTTTCAGCTTGACGGCATCCCTTACCGTCGGTGTCCACCAGCGGGTTCGGGTGTTGCCGACAGACACCAACCACCTTGCGGCCACAACACTGGTCAGCCGCCTTAACAATGGAGGCACGGAACATGGTCCATTTGGACTCAATGTCCCCCACCTCCTCCGAGACATGTTCAAAGCTCTCCCAGAGGTGGGAGTTGAAACTCCTTCTGACAGGAGACTCTGCCAGGCATTCCCAACAGACCCTCACAATACGTTTGGGCCTGCCGGGTCTGTCCGGCTTCCTCCACCAACATCGGAGCCAACTCACCACCAGGTGGTGATCGGTTGACAGCTCTGCCCCTCTCTTTACCCGAACGTCCAGGACATGCGGCCGCAGATCCGACGACACAACCAAAAAGTCGATCATCGAACTGTGGCCTAAGGTGCCCAGGTGTCAATTGCACATATAGACACCTTTATGCCTGAACATGGTGTTCGTTATGGACAATCTGTGATGAGCACAGAAGTCCAACAACTGAATACCATTCGGGTTCAGATCGGGGGGCGGGGGGGGGGGGGGGCATTCCTCTCGATCACGCCCCTCCAGCTCTCACTGTCGCTACCAATGTGAGCATTGAAGTCACCCAGGAAGACAAGGGAACCCCCAGAAGGAGCACTCTCCAGTACTCCCTCTAAGGACTCCAAAAAGGGTGGATATGCTGAACTGCTGTTTGGGCCAGAGGCACAAACAACAGTCAGGATCCTTCCCCCCACCCAAAGCGGAGGGAGGCTACCCTCTCGTTCACCAGGGTAAACTCCAACGTACAGGCACTGAGCTGGGGGGCAACAAGAATCGCCACTCCTGCCTGTTGCCTCTTACCATCGGCTACTCCAGAGTAGAAAAGAGTCCAGCCCCTCTTGAGGAGGCTGTTTCCAGAGCCCTTGCTATGCATCGAGGTTAGGCCGACTATAACTAGTCGGAACTTCTCAACCTCGCACCAGCTCATTCTCCTTCCCCGTCAGAGAGGTGACATTCCACGTCCCTAGAGCTAGCTTCTGTAGCCGGGTATCGGACCGCCAAGGTCCTCGCCTTTGGCCGCTACCCAAAACACAACGCACCCGACCCCTTTGGCCCACGGGAAGGGGATCCCACATTGCCTCTTCGGGCTGAGCCCGACCGGACCCCATGGGCAACGGTCAGGTCACTAGGCGCTCGCCATCGTGCCCCACCCCCAGGCCTGGCTCCAGGAGGCAGCCTCGGTGACCTGCGTCCGGGCGAGGGAAACTTAAGATCATTTATTTTATTCATCATAAGGGGTCTTTTTGGGCTATGCTGTGTCTGGTCCCTAACCTAGGACCTGTTTGCCAAGGGTGGCCCTACCAGGGGCATTAAGCCCCAGACAAATGAGCTCCTAGAATCATTGGGACACAAAAACCCCTCCACCACAATAAGGTGGTAGCCCAGGAGGAGTCAGTAATGCAGTATTCGTTTGTTTTTGATTGACCTAATAGACTTTCCATACTTTTGAGTTATAGCGCTGCGCATACTCAGTAAGGCGCCTGTGACACTCAGAGCCGATTGAGTTGTACTGGTTGCCCTGACCTGTTCGTAAAGCTGTTAAACCTGTGCAACCACCTCATTATTGGAAATACACCACATAATTGGTACCGAGATAAACCGAACGAGGAAAGATGGCGAACTTTGCAGGACCAGCCGAGTTCAAGCCGGACGTCGAGTCGTGGTCTGCATACGTGGAGTGCGTGGAGCTCTATTTTATCACTCACAGTGTTGCAGGTGACAAACAGGTGGCGACCCTTTTGAATTCCATGGGAGCTTCTGCCTATGGACTTTTGCGCAATCTAGTTCACCCAGACAAACCAAAGGATAAAAGTTTTCAGCAGATTGTGGACGTCATGAAAGGATGAGTCAAAACCGTTGGTCATCGCAAAGCCCTTCAGATTTCGTAAGTGTGTACAGAAAAGTAATGAGTCAGCTTCTCTGTTCACGGCAGAGCTACAGCAATTAGCCGCAAAATGTGACTTCGGAGACCAGCTGAATGAAACCCTACGTGATAGTTTTTCCAGTGGGATTAATAACGAAGCTTGCCAGCGGAAGTTGCTCTAAGAAGACGGAATAACTTTTGCAAAGGCCCTGGAATTGGCAATGAACATGGAAACTGCACACAAGGATGTGCAGCAGTTGAGGAAGGGGGACAGTGCTATTGTTTCTGTTCACAAGGTAAAAGAAAACCAAAGACACTCTACGCCAGCACTAAAAGAATGCTATAGATGGAAAGGCAAAAATCATAGCACCAGTGACTGTTACTTTAAGGACAGTAGATGTCATAAATGTAATAAAATAGGACATATCCGGAAGGCATGCACGGCCAGCGGGCACATACATGAAAAGAAGGGGGCGCAGACAAAGCGTGGACAAAAAGTCATCGCTGGCTATGTTCATCCGGAAGGGGCAGAAGTGGATATGTTCCTAGTGCAGGTAACACAGACAGATGACCATTCAGCGTTGGAAATAAATGCAGTACATGTACTGATGGAAATACACACGGGAGTAGCCGTCAGCATCATTTCAGAGACTGTAGATGAAAGATCATTCCCACATGTACCACTAGAGGGCACTAATGTCAAGCTAAAAACCTATACAGGTCAGCCCATCCCAGTCTGCTGACTTGCCACTTAGTTGTAAAAGGGAAGGGTCCTTCACTGTGTGGGAGAAACTGGCTTGAGCAAATAAGACTCGACTGGAAAATGATCAAAATAATCAGTGAACATACAGAACCATCAGAGCCGCCCAAGTCAATTCCTGAAGTGATAGCAAAATGCAGTGAACTTTTCAGAAATGAGCTTGGGACATTAAAGGACATCAAAGCAACACTCTGTCAAGCCTGATGCAACCCCAAATTTCCACAATGAAAGAAAAGGTTGGAAAAGGAACTAGAGAGGCTGGAGAAAAATGGAATCATCTCCCCTGTAAAGCAGTGAGTGGGCTGCCCCAGTAGTCTCCGTAACCAAGCAGGATCGCACACTCCGGTTATGCGGTGACTACAAGGTTACTGTGAACCAGGCTATGAATACTGAAATATGCCCCTTACCACACATTGAGGAGGTCTTGGCAATACTTAGTGGTGGGAAGTCATTCTCAAAAATAGACCTGGCTTCAGCATATCAACAGATACTCCCCTACGAAGACTCCAAGAAGTATACAACAGGAAACACACACAAGGGACTGTTTGTTTACAACCACCTCTGTTTTGGTATAAACTCTGCTGTCAGTATCTTCCAGAGAATCATGGAGAACCTGATTAAGGACCTCAACTTGGTGTTTTATCTGGATGACCTCCTGGTGATGGGCAGAGATGAAGCAGAGCACCCCATGAACATAGACAGAGTCCTACAGCGTCTCCAGGGGAACGGGTTAAGGGTAAAGAAGTCCAAGTGTGAGCAAGACTCAGATTGAGTATCTGGGTCATGTGCTAGATGAAAAAGGCGTATACCCCTCCTGAGACAAGGTGAGGGCCATACACAATGCACCAGCACCCACAAGCATCAAAGAGTTAGGAGCTTTTCTGGGACCGGTAAACTACTATGGATGTTTCATGCCCCAGCAGAACACAGTACTCGCACCACTCGCCAGTCTACTAAAGGATGAAACCACCTGGAGATGGAGCAAGACTGAACAGGACTCATTCAACAAGTGTAAGCAACTTTTGACAAGTGACAAAGTGTTGGTACATGTAATGCTTCTGCTTATGGGATCAGAGCGGTAATTCAGCATACAACACCAGATGAAGAAGAACATCCAGTGGTTTATGCTTCACGGTCACTCTCCCCAGTGGAAAAAAAGTACTCGCAAATTGAGAAGGAAGCTTTGAGCTTGGTGTTCAGTGTAAAAATGGTCCACCAATATCTGTGGGGATGACAGTTTAATCTAATCACACACTACAGATGCTGTTCGGAGAGCATAAGGGACTCCCAACAATGGCAATAGCAGGGATGTGTCCTATGGGGGACAAGAGTGATTGTACCTGCAAAACAGAGGTCAGCAGTGCTAAAAGAGATCCATGCTGGACACCCAGGCATTGTGAAGGTGAAAGAAATCGCATGGCAGTATGTCTGGTGGCCTAAAATTGACACAAATGAAGAAAAAGTGTGCACGGAGTGTGAGACTTAACTAGACCAACGTATGCCAAACCAGGTTCCAATACACCCTTAGGACTTCCCTGTGACTTCACATTGACTTTGCAGGCCCATTCATGAATAACATGTTCATTATCGTGGTGCATATCCAAAATGGCTGGAAGTTTACAAGATGACACAGATAACTTCTGCAGCAACTATCACCAGGCTAAAGGGACTATTTGCATCATATGGAGTGCCAGAACAAAGTCACTGAAAATGTAACAATCTTCATGTCAGGCCAGTTCCAGCAGTTCATGGAGAGAAATGGAATCCTCCACACAACTGGTACTCCATGACACCAAGCCACCAACAGCCTGGCGGAGAGATATGTTGCAATTTTCAAAGCAGGCATGAAAAAGCTAGTAAAGGACAACCTATTGTTATTTTTAGGGCTGTCAAACGATTAAAAATTTTAATCGAGTTAATTACAGCTAAAAAATTAATTAATCATAATTAATAGCAATTCAAATAATCCCCAAAATATGTCATATTTTTCTGCAAATTATTGTTACAATGGAAAAGAATGACACAAGGCGGATATATACTGTACAGCAACATACTGTATTTGTTTATAACCATAAATCCACACTGGATGGCATTAATATTGTTTATGAACATTATTTATATCTTAGACAGTATTCTTTTTTTCTGTTCACTTTTTTTTGTTCACTCCCTGTCTCCTTTAGAGATTTGACTAAAACCTTCCATTTTGAGAAACCTTATAGTGAGACTAATTGTCATGCTTATTCCAGGTTTGTCTAACTTTTAGGCTACTATCTTATGCTGCCATAGACCTAGGCTGCTGGAATACAGAAACATGATTACCTGACAAGTTTCTTTCACTATATTTATTCATGACTGCATGCTCTCCTTTCCTCTCTTCTCTCCTCTCCTTTTGTAGGTCAGTGATGTCATTAATACATTTCCTGTGTAGTCTTTTTGTGCTTCTCTCGCCCCTCTTTCTGTTATCCATCTACAAGTATTGCTTTCCCCACATTTGTGCACTGACCTGCTGCCCTAGCTTTGATTTCTCACTGTAATTAATGTATTTGCATATATGATTTATGTCTATCCTTTCCTCTACCTGTTCTTCCTTCCATCTCCTCTGTCTTTACCTAGTCAGCTGTAAGCAGAAGGCCCCCTCCTACATGAGCCTGGTCATGCTCAAGGTTCACTTCTGTTAAAGGGGAGTTTTTCTTTGCCACTGTTGCTTGTTGGAGTCAGACCCTAGACTCCTGCAATGCGCCAGGATACAATTTTGATTGTAACATATGCTATATAAATACAGCTGTACAACTGTAAATACTAATCCTAGCATCCATCCCTCATAGCCAGCATTGCATTCCTTCTGCATAGTATAGTGCCAGAAGGAATGCAAAAGCAATAGTGCATTGGGGAAACTAAACAGCCCCTCCAAAAATGAATTCCCCAACACAGACAAGCTACCTCTTTAGGACAAGACTCAGCAGTACACCTACACCTAAAAGAAAACGGACACTCCATTGAGAACAATCAAGTACTTGTGCTGGCCAGAGAAGATTGCTGGTTTGATAGGGGTGTCAAAGAAGCCATTCACGTTAATTTGGAAAAAGCATCTTTAAACAGAGGTGGTGGACTAAGGCACTTTCTATCACCCACTCGTACAAGTACCTTGGGCTGTGGCTGGACAGCAAACTGGACTGGTCAACCCACACCAACCACCTGTACAGGAAGGGACAGAGCAGGCTGTACTTCCTGAGGAGGCTGCAGTCATTTAGCATCTGCTGGAAACTCCTGTGGATGTTTTACCAGACCATGGTGGCCAGCGTCCTCTTTTACACCGTGGTGTGCTGGGGGGGAAGCACATCCAAGAAGGACACATCCAGGCTGGACAAACTGATCGGGCGGGCCAGCTCTGTGGTTGGTATGAAGCTGGACTCTCTGGTGACGGTGGCAGAGAAGAGAACACTAGACAAACTGCTGAACATTATGGACGATGTCAGTCACCCTCTGCACACCGTCATCAGCAACCAAAGAAGCCTGTTCAGCCAAAAGCTGCTCCTTCCCAAGTGCAGGACTAACAGACTGAAAAACTCCTTTGTCCCTCAGTCCATCAGACTGTACAACTCCTCAGTCAGGGGGAGGAGGAGTAACAGAAGACAGAGGGCGGGAAGGAGCAGTAGTAGCGAGTAGCGGTAGCCAGTAGTAGTACTTTGCACATCTGTACATTTTATATTTAGATTTATATTATTGCAAATTGTCTTACTTTTTACTTTTGATACCCTGAGTGCTTTTGCCCTGTATGTTGCTATCCAATGCTGCTGGATCCTTAATTTCCCTGAGGGAGTCTTCCCAAGGGATTAATAAAGTTTTATTTTATCTTATGTTATCTTACCCAAGTACAATGCAGTCCTCCACTCCATTCACCAACAATTCAAACCTTCCCACTGTTTCGACCTGGTGACTCATCCTCATATGACCCTGCAGACAAAGGGGAAGCACCCAAAGTGAAACTAGGTCAACGACCCTGCCAATGACCCTGTCAACGACCCTGCCAATGACTCTTAGGTGACCACCCAGATCATTCGCACGCTAATGGTCTACAAGGGCTATATTTTCAAGCTCTGCCCCCAGCGAGTTCAGAACTGAAGAAGCCTTATGACGAAACATCTTCACAGAAACCTAAACAAGTCCAGTTGTAGACAGAGATCTAACCTTGGATAACTATGACCTGGATGAATGATAACCTACATAGGCTTCCCCTCACATGGTTTCTATGTGATAATGGTATTGTATAGTGTAAAAACACAGCATCCCTTTGTCACAGAGAAAGAAACTTAAGTAAAGGAACACCTCTGAGGATTCACTTTCATGGTTGTACATGGCTTTTCTTTTTTTTTTTTTTTTGAGTGAAGAAACTTGAGCTTAACTACCGGATGCCTGCAGGATGAGGTGCATCTGGAAAAATGAAGGTTTTTGATTCAAGCGTATAAGAAAGTGTTGGCAGGGTTTTTCAGTCTTATCTCGATGGAAGAACTCAGAAGGCACCTGCCTGCGTGTTCGTGTCAAAAAGTGATGCAGAGTACCAGAGGTTGTCTTTTCTCAAAAATGTCGCCCAGAATTTATTGGAGAAAAATACATCAAAATGGAATCAGAAGAATAAAAGGTACAAGGCAAAAATGTAGTGGTGAATCAAAATTCAAAAGATTGGTCTTGTAGAGCAGAGTTTGCCGCCGGGCCGGCCTCGGTCTCCAGAGGAGCCGCCAAACGCTCGGCCGAGACAGCGGCTCCTCTCCGAACTTGGAATGGCGCACTCTCCTCTCACCGGCCGCCGACAGCCTGCTTTTGTACTCCTGAGAGATTCACTGCATCCCAAAGTTTACAGTCAGGTTCACTCTATACTGTCCCGAAACAAACAGAGCCTGTTGTTCCATCCCTCAAGGACATGGAGCACGGAGGCTCCAGATAACGTATGACTCAACAGGTCAAGCTGACTTGTACAGGAAACAGATCTGTACACCATGCATTGTTGTTCAAGCTTTGTGTGGACCGTCGGCTGTTTCAGGTGATGTTTAACGAACATAATGGACACATTATTGTTGAGATCTCAGCAGAAGTTGTTGCTGCTCACATTGACTCAGCAAGCTGTCATCTGTTTTCGACAGTGACCTAATATGAAGTTGTTATGCTTAAGCAAAACACACTAGCACATGCTCACGCAGCTATGGAGATTACATTCAGCTACATGAGATAAATACATGAGGAGTCATGGCTAATCATATGAGGAGACACAAAATAAGCCATAAGGGTTTTGTGAGCAAGCTAAATCATTACACATGGCCTAAACTATTATTTAATTAACTCATAGGCTTCGACAACTCAGAGTTTCAATGATAGCATCAAAATTTATCTCTGCAAAAGCTTAAGATGATGGCTTTAATGAGTTGTAGGTTTCTACGTTATCTGTCGACATGACATGATCAACATAATTTTTTTTGATGCAACAAGTACTGACCCCCACAAAAAGAAAGAATCGACCCATGGTGTCACAATATGAGTTCCTTCAAAAAACAAATTCCATCATAAGGTAATTCAACATGCATGTGGCCAAAACATGATTTAACAACAAACATGGTCTTTTCACATCAAATGGTGGTTCCCTGCTTGGGATGCCATAGCATCTGCAAAAAAAAAGGGGGGGGGGGGACTGCCATCTAGTCACATTCTCTTAATTACAAACAGATGCTGCTCAATGTTTTACCATAAGTCCCTGCCTATTGCAATATTTAAAATTCTAATCAAATCTGCTGCATAAAGATTTACATACTTGTGAATATGCTATGCTTCGATATTTTGATTGATTAAAGAAACGTTACAACAAACACTGCATTTGTAGTATTGTGTATGTCAAAGGTTAAAAAAAAAAAGAAAAGGAAAAGGAAAAGAAACCTTTGCAGGAGCTAAAGCTTCTGTATTTATGATAGCTTTTCTCAGCAGGTTTGATTTTATGCCACAACAGGCGTGGTCTGTATATTTTGTATGTGTACTGTATATCTAAATTTATGTTCATGTTGGATGCAGAAATTTTGATGAATTTGCAGGTTTCCTATTGATTGATCAACTGCTTCTCCCTCATTAAAACAGGGGGGAACGTACAAATCAAAAATATTCACTATAAAAGTCAAGTTCAACAACTATCTTAACTGAGATTAAATATGACATTTTATATTTTTCATCTCAGTATCACTTTCCTTGTTGAGAATTACTGCTTGTCATGTTAGAATGAAAATACAGAAGGCAGGCAAGTGGTTTGTGGGAAGAATAAATGTAAAAGGAGGGTTGTTTTTTTTGCCTCTACTATGCCTAGCTGTGTTTGCTGTTCATGGTTGAGAAAGATTGGGTTCTTTTTACAGGCTATCTCTGGACCACTATGATCAAGAGAGCTTTAAAGCTCATATAATTATGGCGCCATGTGGTCTTGTCTCTCTAAAACCTCAGTGACGGCCTCCATTTTGTGTTTTCCATTACTTTACACAGCATTTGCCAATATTCTGGCATGTTTTTTATTGTTATTATGACAGCAGTTTATGATGGACTGTGCTGTGTCTTTAATTGCATAGAATGAGTGTGACTGAGGAAAAGTGCAGGCAAATGAAATTAGAGATTATGTAGATGATAAAACATTATCTTTTTTGCTGATTGGAAACACAAGCATGAATTATGAATAAAGAGAGCAGTAAAAGGTTAAGGATGTAAAAATGAGTAATTAATGATTCACAAACATATTTTTTCCAACTTCAAACCCTTTTTTGTAAATCTAAAATATTCTTTAATTTAAAGCATTTTTAATTTGGAAATACTGTATTTTCTGTCACTGTAAACCGTATTTTCGTAACTTCAATTCAGTTAATCTTTATTCATATAACATTTGTAATAATCAAAATAGTTTCTAGGCACTTTACAGAAACCCAGGGCCTGAGGCATGGAGTGACTTCCTTTCAACAGGATGAAACCTTAAGCAGGATTAGGCTCATACAGGATGAATCTCCTGCTGATGGCCAGCTGGGTAAAGAAGGCGAGAATGAGCGGGAGGTCAGGTAGAGGACAGAACATCATCGTCTCCATTGCAGTCTCGGGAGACCATAGATTTCTTGGTGCCAGGGGTCAGGTATTGTTTTGCTTAGGGTAATGGTCAGGCTGTAATTACGGCAAGATTGAGTTAAGCAGTCTATGAGGGCCTGAAGATCACTCATGTTTTGTCTCCTGTCTTTTAGCTCAATAACTAATATATTGTATATTCAATACAAATGATCAGTAGTTGATGGAGTGTTTGAATGAGCAAAAAACATGAACAGAGTAGGAAAGATAGAGAAGGTTATGTACCTCAGGTGTTTAAAACTGCTGCTATCAGACGGTTACTTAAAAAACCTTCACTTGACCCAGTCATCTAGGCAAACCACAAACTGATATCCAACCTCCGACTCATCTGTAAGACATTTGAGAGGCTGGTTGTCAGTCAACTAACTGATCACCTAAACACAAATAGTCTATTGAAGTGTTTTAATCTGGTTTTAGATCTCATCATGGCACAGAAACAGCAATGGTTAAAGTCACTAATGACCTCCTCGTGGCATCAGACCATGGATTTGTCTCGCTATTTGTTTTACTGGACCTCAAGTGCTGCCTTTGATACTGTAGATCACACTGTTTTATTGCCAAGATCAATAACATCCTGTCTCAGAATGATGATGAAAAACTCCTCCATGCTTTTGTTACTTCTAGACTGGACTACTGCAATTCATTAAATCTCAGGATGTCCAAATTAGTCCATTAATAGCCTGCAGCTGATCCAGAATGCTGCAGCCAGAGTTCTGACAGGAATTAGCAAAACAGATTATATCTCGCAGATTTTAGCTTCTCTTCACTGGCTTCCAGTGAAATTTAGAATACACTAAGATTCCCCTATCCATCTATCTTCTACTGCTTATCTGCATCTAAGCAGGGAAGCTTAGACTTTCCTCTCCCCTGCTACTTCATCCAGCTCTTCTGAGGGGATCTTGAGGCATTCCCAGGCCAGCTGAGAGACATGGTGTCTCCAGCATGTTCTGGGTCTTCCTGGGGGCCTCCTACCGGAGGGACGTGCCCGAAACACCTCACCAGTGACAGAGTTGTCTCCCTGCCACTCCCTGCGGCTGGTTTATGGATCTTTCCCCACATTCTGTCCTTGTGTTATTGTCATTGTGGAAGTGGAATGAGACTCGGGGGACTATGCATGGCAGGGGTGTCCATGCCCCTGAGCCAAGCATAGGCCTGGCCGCATACCGCACCATCTTAGTGGTCCTCGACTCCTTGTTTCCCCCATGCTTGTCTTTCCTTCGGAGCCAGAGCTAAAAGCTGCCTTGCTCCTCCGCCAGGACCTTGGTTGCGCTCCTCAGCTTGGATCCAGTGACTCCAATGGATGCCAAGAGCCACTGGGTGGAGACTCCCATGAAGCCTCGGCACCCAATCTCTACTGGGAAGACGCATGTCTTCCACCCTGCTTGGTGACATGAAGCTGCCAGATCAGCGTATTTCTCCTTCTTTCCTCTTGGCGGCTGTGTCCATGCCATCTTCCCAAGGGACTGTCAGCTCCACCATGACAACTGTCCTCATGGGGCTTGACCAGAGGACGATATCTCGACAGAGGGTGCTAAATGTGATTACCTGGGGGAACTTTAGCTGCCAGTCAAAGTCAGCTGTCATGTTCCACTCGCCTTCGGGAGAAAGAAACTCTCAATATATAAAGCTCTCAATGGACTATCCATCATACCTGCAGGATCCCGTAGTTCTGTATATTTCTAAAGGAACACTCAGATCACAGAGTGCAGGTTTACTTGTAGTTCCTTGAATTCATAAAAGTAGAATAGGAGGACAAGCCTTTAGCTATAAAGCAGCTGTTGGAGCCAGCCGAAACCAGCTACCAACCTGGGTCCGAGAGGCAGACACCATGTCCGCCTTTGAGATCAAACTTAAAACCTGTTTCATAAAGCGTACAGTTAGCTTTAAAGAAAATGTATAGGGCTGATAGGTCTAGTTACAGTCAGTTCTTAGAGCTACAGGTAAAATAGGGTCATTAAACTTTTATTCTTGAATCTTTAGCATAACTATGCTGCTATAGGCCTACTCTGTTGGGGACAGAAACACAGATCCACTGAGCAGTCCCCCATCTTCCCAACACCAACCACCATCTCTATTTCCTCCGTTGTGGTATGCACAGCTGGCATACCACACCATGAATCTGTAGGTCAGGACACTCTCTATTGTGCAGTTGTAGAGGTTTTTGAGCAGAGGTGGGGGGAGTTTGTTCCTCCTCAGCATTATCAGGAAGAAGAGACGCTGCTGGGCCTTTTTAATATCGTGGGTGGTGTTCACAGTCCAGCCCAGGTCCTCTGCTGCTTTGCTGGTGTTGATGCTTTGCCGGACCCGCAATACCTGGTGTTGTTGGATGGTGGGGGCTGGTCGTGCTCAGAAAGTGTCAACTGTGTGTCTGTCTGTCTGCTGTCCTCTTCAAAGCAGGAGAAAAAGGTGTTAAGCTGGTCCAGGAGAGAAGTGTCAGTGGGGGAGGGGGTTGAGTGGCATTGTCTGTAGTCTGTGATGTTCTGGATGCCTTTCCACATGGAGCGGGGGTTGTTTTCCCTGAATTTGGCCTCTATCTGCTCTCTGTATTTTGTCTTAGCAGCCTTGATGCCTCTGTTCAGGTCCACTCTAGCCCATCTGTAGGCCTCCCTGTCTCTTGACGTCAATGCTGAGTCCCTGGCCTGGAGTAGTGCTCTGAAGTGGGTGTTGAACCAGCGTGTTGTGTTTTCACCTGTTTCCTTGTTATGACATTGTCCATGCAGAAACTGGTGTATGATAGTACGGAGGAGGTGTGGAGCTCAATGTCTTGTTCTTCAAAGAGCTCCCATGTGGTGTTCTCAAAACAGTCCTGTAGGGACAGTGTGGCCTCATCAGTCGAGCGTGGTCTTAGACCTGCAGATGAGGGGCTTGTAGGCTGGTGTAAGGAATAGTAAAAGATTTTCTGAGTGTCCGAGGTGGGGGGAAGGACGTGCTTTATAGGCTCCAGGAATGTTGGTGTAGACCTGGTCTAGTATTCTGCCCTTTGTCTGTGAAGGATCTCATTCATCCAGGTCATAATTATCTAAGGTTAGATTTTGTAGGCAACTGGACTTAGAAAGGTTGATCTTGAAGACGTTTCACCTTCTCTCCTGAAGGCTTCTTCAATTCTAAACTAGTTGGCAGCAGAGCTTGAAAATATAGCCCTTGTGGGCCATTAGTGTGCTAATGACCTGGCTGGTCACCTGAGAGTCGTTGGCAGGGTCATTGACAGGGTCGTTGGCAGGGCCGTTGACCTAGTTTCACTTGGGGTGCTTCCCCTTTGTCTGCTTGGTGACATGGTAATGAGTCACCAGGTGTCGTGAAACTGTGTGAACCTTTGGTTTGTTGGTGGAAGGAGTGGAGGACTGCTTTGTAAGTGGGAGATATTAAGTGCCTGAGCCCACCACCACCTCTGGAAGGAGGTTTTTCCAACTTGACGTAGATGGCTTCCTTGACACCCCTCTCAAACCAGTGATCTTCTCTGGCCAGTACACGTACTTGGCTGTCCTCAAAGGAGTGTCCACTTTCTTTCAGGTGTAAATGAACTGCTGAGTCCTGTCCTGAAGAGGATGCCCGTCTGTGTTGGGCCATTTGTCTATGGATGGGCTGTTTGGTTTCTCCAATGTACAATTCCTGACATTCCTCCTGGCACTGTACTGCATAGACAACATTACTTTGTTTATGTCTAGGTGTCTTGTCCTTGGGGTGTACCAGTTTTTGTCTGAGGGTGTTGGAGGGTTTGAACTGCACTGGAATGTCATGTTTCCGGAAGGTTCTCCTAAATCTTTCTGAGATTCCAGCCAAATAGGGGATAGAAATGCTGTGACGCTTATTTCCCTCCTCTTCTTTTGTGGGGTCCCGCTTTTTGGAGCTCTTTGTGAAGGCCCAGGCTGGGTAGCCACATGTTCTGAGAGCTGTTTTAAGATGTTCCTGTTCTTTTTTCCTTCCTTGAGTTGTGGTGGGTACTTCTTTGGCCCTATGTTGTAGGGTTTTGATAACACCCAACTTGTGTTCCAGGGGGTGGTGTGAATCAAATAGGAGGTACTGATCAGTGTGTGTAGGTTTTCTGTAGACCTCAATGCTGAGATCTCTGTCCTCCCCGATCTTAAATACACAGTCCAAGAAGGCCAGGCTGTCTTCTCTTATGTCTTCTCTGATAAATTTGACATAATTATCTGTATTATTGAGGTGGGTTAAGAGTGTTTCCAATTCCTTTGTTTGAATCTTGACCCAGGTGTCATCAACATATCTGAACCAGTGACTTGGGACGGTTCCTGTGAAAGATGAGAGGGCTCTCTTTTCAACCTCCTCCATGTAGAGGTTGGCAACTATGGGAGATACAGGTGAGCCCATGGCACAACCATGTATCTGCCTGTAGAAGCACTCTCTGTATCCGGGATGTTTCATGTTTTCATGTTTCATGAAGTTTCATCTCATCCATCTTTTGACTA
>BJFM01003061.1:2618-46970 GCA_016586285.1 Arothron firmamentum
CAGCAGCAGCAGCAGCAACAGCAGCAGCAGCAGCAGCAGCAGCAGCTGTTTATGTCTGCAGTCATTTTAAATCCAGACCAAACACAGTTGCTGCCCTTGCCAGGGAGTCAGCTACTGTTTCAGCAGCAGCAACAGCAGCTCAGCGCTGCTCCGGTACAATCACAGCAGATTGTGCAACAGACCCAACTTCCTGCTGAGGTGGCGCAACAAAGCTTGCAGATGCACATGAAGCTGCAACCTTTTGAACAGCAACAGCAAGAAACGGCCAAAGCTACGGACGCCCCCCCGACACAGCAGCGTGTGCCGCTGCAGAAGCAATCCTCTTTGCAGATGTCAGAGTCTGAGGTGTCAACGGGAGACACGAGTGTCACAGAGGACATGTGCAGCCACTCTGGTTCTTTTTATCCCACTTCTGATTCTTCTTTGCCCCCTCTCCATCAGGGTGCCGCAGAAGCCTCCGCACCCGCCCTCTCCCACACACTGACACCATCACCTGCTCAACCCTCTTCAGTCGCCGAGTCGGATAGTGAAGGTCCTCCTAAAATTGAATATGTAGACAACCGCATAAAGACTCTGGATGAAAAGCTGAGGAACTTGTTATATCAGGAGTATAGCAGTGGGGCACCAATGGCTGGGGGGGCTACCTCTGGCCCTGCATCCACTGCCTCCTCATCAGTAGGAGGAGACAAGCTAGCTGAGCCGCAGTCTTTCCCTCCACAGGCTTCTTCCTCAGACACTTCTCCTCACTCCTCGTCATCCTCTACCTCTTCCACTACATCCCGTTCCTCTTCAACCTCTCCTGGACCACCGGAGAGAGTTGGGGCAGGGAAGGAAGGGCCCAGTGTTTCAGAGCTGCTCACAGCAGAGGAACAACCTAGCACTTCTATCCCCGCTACTTCTACCTCCTCTACCCCACTTGCTTCTTTACTGCCCACCAAGCAAATGGACTGTGCGGGACCTCAGCGACCACCTGTGCCCGGAGAACCAACCATTCTTGTGAGTGATCAGAATAGTGAAGATGCTTAATTAAAATCTCTAACATTATACTGTGAGGATAATGAATCTCTAATAAAGCTAATTATGAGTGTGAATTAATAATAACGTACTATATTATTTGAAAGAAATTCAACTCAAAGATAGTATAGGTTACCAAAAAATAGTACCTCTAAATTGGGTGGAAGAAGTTCAGCCTCAAGTAGAATGTGTGGAACCCTCATATCATCTTTTAAATGTTCTAGGCTGTATCTCCACATTCTGACACTAGCACTCCTGGAGACGCATCGTGGCAGTCCGGTCAGCATCCCATCCCTCTGCGACACGGACAGCAGAAGCACAATGCAGGAGGTGGATATTTTGGCCTAAACCTGACATGTCCTAGTATGAGAAATCCTGTTAGCAAGAAATCCTGGACTCGCAAATTCAAATACTGGGCGTGCAAACTGCGCCACTCCTCCAGCTTGTTCAAGAAGCCCAGGGTCTTGCAAGGTAGCGTCCTTTTAGGGATCAAACAAATGAGAGAAAGAGAGAGAGAATGGGATGTTGGGGCATGGACTACAGCTAATATTTGTATTAGTTTTTAACCTAGTAAAAAGTATTAACTGTTAAGTTGAAAGTCTACTGATGTTGACAGCTAATAATCCTGTTTTGATATTGTGTTAATTGTGTCCATTTAATGTCAACACTTTTTCTTTTTCATTCAGTTTACTTCATTCCCTTTTCATTTAATTGGATGCTCATTTAAATCTTTCTTTTTGCATGGGTTACTCACCCAGGGGCCAGAACAGTGGAAAGTAGTGGAGGGTGGCCGGATGGCATCAGAAATCTAATGACCATCTCAGTGTGGATGAAGTGTGGAATAAAGGCCAGCTGTGCCTGTGCCTCAGGAATAATCCTTGACAGCCCCCTCTTTTTTAACCCCCACTCTTCAATCACTGCCATCAGCAACCACCTCACCTCTCCCCTAAACAACATAACCCAGATAAGACAAACGCTAAGCTGCTAAAGTGATGTTAGAACAGCTCAGACAGCAGAACATAGCTTCACCAGGACTGTTGAATGCTGCAGTCATCCAGGATTTAAAAATTGCTCTCAGGTTCTGCTGTGTACTTTCCATCCGTCTTGCATGCATCTTGCTGCTATGTGTTTTGTTTTGTTTTTTGCCTTAAAATCACAAGCGTGTGTGACTAATAATGAGTTGTTGTTTGATGCCTAACACAATTTCATATTATTGCAGTGAAATGTGCTAATATAATAACCCCAAATATCACACATGCTGAACAATACTAGTTAAGATCTGAGCCCAGATCTTAAATGTGTTGCACTGTGTTGTCTGGTATGCTGTAACAGTTAAAACAATGAGTCAGTGTGAATGAGGGAGTGGGTGGGTGGGGGCTATGATGTTAGCATTCAGTCGCTGTTTCACAATATGTTTTTTTTAATGACTTACCACAGATGCCACCCATTTCCACATGTCCTCACTTCTCACATTTACTCCAGCATATGCATTAACTTTATATATGCATAATTATTTGAACTAGTTCTGTAGTTTAAATCAGTATGTTTATATTTTACATTACTGTTTATTAATAATATATTCTAATATTGTGCTTTTATCCATGCCCACATCTGTCTGTGTGCTTCTCTGTGTGCATTTTTTTTTCCTGTCTGTTGTTTGTGGGTGTCCTTCTTGTATTTATACCTGCGTTTCTGTCTTCCCATCCTTGGTTCTTTGGCTTCCTCGTCCTTTTGTCCATGTCAGGACGCTCCAGCAGTGAGGCGCTTAAGGAGGAGAAAGAAGTTCCGCCACTATGTTCACCTTCATACAAAGGACGATTTCAGGTAGGACCGATCACTTTCTTGGGCTTCGTCACTCATTATTCTCAGTCTTTAATGTATTGTGGACAAACAGTAAATGCAGGTGTGTTGTGCCGCCTTGTGACGTCAGGTGACTCCAGTACCCAACTCCTCTCCGCCAAAAGACACGTCATCAAGCCATGGTGGTACTCACAGGAAAGTGGGACGCTTTTCCGTCACCAGGGCGGAGACTCAGAAGGAGGACTGGCAGACCGACAGCTCCCCTGTGTCTCCTGATTTGGAGAGGGAGAGGAGATCTCAAGCAAAGGAGGAAGAGAAAGAGGAACGTAAAAGGATGTCAGCAATGGCTCACCTGCCTCGAGGAAACGGGCACAACCACTCGCCTCGGGGCAGCAGTGATGATGATGAGGATGATGAGAGTGAGCTGGAGGATGAAGAACTGAGACGGGAACTACACAAGCTCAGAGAGAAGTAAGTCTGCGAAGTGAAACCCTGAAACCACAGCAGGATCTTGACATGCACGTCACCTTGGGCAGATTTTAGTGCCACTGCGTGGAGCTCCTTTCTCCTTGATATCTTTGTAAGGATAATGGCAGACTAAAATGCAGAGATTGTATTTAATCCCTGATCTCCAGCCTGTTTGTGTATGTGGGAAAATAAGAAATCCTTTCTATGAATTTGTAGCTATATGGCTGCTTTGACAGAGAGTCAAACAGGTTTGAATATTTATAGGCGTTTTTATTAATAGTTATTCCACAGAGGTGGAAATGACACCGAAATATCAGGTGTAAATACAGTGATGCTCAGTCAGACCAGTCACATCTGCTGCAGCCTGTTTTATACATACATCCAGGTCTAGACTTAACTTTACTCTATAAATAATAGAAATGTATTTTTTTCTCCTCTCTTCCCTATAGGCACATCAAAGAAGTGGTTTCCCTTCAGGCCCAACAGAACAGAGAGCTGCAGGACTTATACAAACAGCTTCGCTCGTTCAAAGACCAAAGGCAGAGTTTGCCTGCCTCGCTGTCACGAGCACCTCTACCCACAGCGCCCCCTGTCCTCTCTCCTCGGAGGCACAGGCCAGCCAAAAGCAAGCTCCGGGCCCGGCCTCACTCCCACATGGATAACAATGGTGTCACACACTCTGGTAAGGCCTGGATCACCTCCCACTCTTTCTGCTGTTGCTTGCTTGCTTGCTGGCTCTCTGTAACGGTTTTATGTCTGTTCTGCGTGTAGGGATGCAGCAGTCAAGCAATTTCTCAGGTAGTGAACAGAGCAGACTCCCCCACTGCTGTAACACTGAGCAGCACGCTTCCCTTCCACTGCCTGCTAAAGAAGGTACAGTAGGTTGTGAACAGGTTAAATCTGCTTTTTTTCCGACCTCCAGACAACGGATACTGTAATTTTGTGAGATCCCGTGGAATGATGCATCCCCTCCTTGTTCAACAGATAACAATCCTTTAAGAAAATGCACATTCACAGATGAACTGCACAAACTTGTTGATAACTGGGCTAAGGAGACGGTGGACCCGACCCCTCACAGACCCTCTCTCAATCAGATTAAGCAGATTCAGCAGGAGTTAGGAGGCTGGAGTCAACAAAGCGAGGTAGGAAGAAAATGGTGACAATGACTATTGATCATTGTATTAGCAAGTATTCACTGCTGTATTCCCAGGTGCCTCCATCGGGTTGGTTTTCGATAGTACCTCAGACTCCCGTGGGAGCTCCTTCCCCTTACACCTGTGGAGGGAGTCTGTCCACATTAAACTCTTCAGGACCACCATCACAGACGCACCTGGCTCAAGTGCCACAGATGCAGCCAAGTTTACACCTTCATCAGTCTCTCCCCCTGCAGCAGCTGGCCTATCAGCAGTCCCTTCTCCAGCAGCAGATGCCGCAGGCCCCGATGCCGACCTCCACACAGACCCAGTCCCTTCAGCAGACACAACCCCTCGCTCCGCTGTCCCATTCAACACCCCAAAGCCAACCTCTGCTGCCTCCCCAGATTCCCACATCACAGGTGTCCATGGTTGTGCCTCTGCTTCCTGGCAGTGGCAGCGCTGCACACATAGATAGCTCTGCTAATACTGGAGCGACATTTTGCTCCTCCTCCTCTTCCCCTTTTTCCTCTGCTGCTGCTCTACCCTCCAGTGCCAAAATTCACCCAAATCCCCCCACCTCTACTCTCCCTCTAGGACAGAAATAAAAACTAGGCAAAACATGAGATGAATGTGACGGTGCCAGCGATGAAAACACTGAAGAGGTTCGGGATCGAGAGCAGATCCATTTGGGAGTGTCATTACTGTGTGGCTGTAATGAATATGTGAATTCTGGTGTTATTGTGGATGCGATGAAGAGTAAATGTGTCATGTATTATTTAAATATCCCTTCTGTCCTTTTTAACTTTTTTTTTTTAATCCAACTCGTATCCTAAGCAGGACAAAGTGGTATTGACATTTCTTTTAAAGTCAATACTTGCAAAAAAAAAGGGGTATGCTTTTTTAAGTGCAATTAGTGATGATCATCTAAATTGATACGCGTGTACTGTGTGAGTTTGTGTGTAAGGCATCAAATATTTTGTCGGTATTGACAAAAACTGGTATTATAGATAATCTCCATAGTCTGCTTTTGGTAATCTTTTAAAAACTGTAGGTTTACAGCAAAAGCAACTGCACTAAGCAGTGGAAAAAAAATCTAAAAGCACGCTACACAGCATGCATAGGACAGCATGTTGTTTTGCATTGCCATACAAATGTTTTAAGCCGTGGACAGATGCTATCAGTCTGAGCTACCTTGATGTGATATACCTTAAGAGACCATGCGTAATTTTAGGGATACATTCAGTCAAAGACCATTAATTTAGGAAAATGACTTGTTAAGAATTGTGACTTGAGTCTTTTTCTGAAACCATTTTAATCAGCCAAACTAAAAATTTGGTCCCAGACTTGCTTAAAGATTTGTGGCAAGCATATCAAGAGCACATCGGATCACAGCTGAAGACGAGGAGGAATTTTGGAAGAGAAAAACTGCCAAGTTATAAACTGGGAGAGTGTATGAGTTATTCTGTTATTGCCTTTTAAACTTGCAGCATTTTTGTGAGTGTGAGTGTTTCTACGTGACGAACCTTTGTGATAGTAGTATGGTATATTTCCTACAAATTGCATAACTGTTTCCTTCATTCAGAGCGGCCTCTCAAATGTCAGTGTACCCTGATACTAATGTTTACCTTGCCTTCATTTGGGCTTTTTATCTAGAGAAACAAAACTTGCGTGAGGTTAAGCTATATGCCAGCTGTATGTTTGATTTCTAACTGATCTTAGCTTCCCTACTTGTTAAAACTCTAAAAAAAAAAAAAAAAAAAAAAAGTCTTAGATCACTGACTCAACTGTGGGCTGTGATAGCATTCTTGGGCAGGTCAATCATCTAAAATTTTACCATTTTCTGCCTCTTTAATCTGACTTTAACAACAGATGGAAAACAAATACAGTCATGTATCAGCAGTCCATATATGATCAGGTGTTGTTATACTTTTTATTCTAATAAGTAGAATATAGTTGAAGCAGCATTTCTGTTATTTTAATAATATTAATGACATTGGACCAGTTTTACTGATGATCAGTGGAAGAATAGCAGATTTAATAATAATGCTATGGTTGTTGAAAAAATAAATGCAGCTGCATAATATTTAACATAACAATGCAGTTCGTTACTTGTTGTTTTTCAAGACAATCCACATTGTCACCGAGCTGTAGTTCGTGGAGGTGAAATACTGTGCTGTCATGTCTGATACTAACATGTTGGCTGCAAGCTACAACTGAATCATAATCCATGATGTGGAGCTGGCTTTGTCCTTGAAGTGTTACCAAATGTTAATGGATAAAAGATTATTTTTGTATTTTGAAATGAGATTGTACAAATTGTAAAACTGTGTTCATCATCATAATTTTGAGGATATTTGAAATTAGAAAATATTGGTTTTTATCCCTGTTTACATGGGACTGCCCTGCATTGATATACCTCTTTACTTCATGACATGCCAGCATCATTAAAGATTATTTTCACTGTCATTATTGACATTTGATGTAGTTTTAAACCACATCAGTTATTAAAAAAGATCACAAAAATATGCTAGATCATATTTAAATTAGTAAATCAAACACACTTTAATGAACATTAATGCAAGAAGAATCAGGGGAGTCCCAACATAGCATTCAAGAGAACCAATGGTGAAAGGAAATTTGGGCAAAGACGCCTCAAAAAGTAGAAATAGGTGATTTAGCCTATGTAAATTGTAACTAATTCAGTTGTTGGTTTTATTTATGTTTTGTAACTAATTGAAATAAATGATGTTAAACATCAAATTGACAGTGTGTTGTGTTCATAATTTAAATGCCAAAAAGCATACTGCAGGCCGAACGCTACTGCAACACTTAAAGTAGAATTATTATATGTATTTCATCACATGGCCAGTGTTAAAATCCGTCAAACCATTTAGTTATTTAATTTACTATATCTAAAAATACATATACATACATATCTAACACTAAAAAAAGAATGATGACCCTTTATCCTGCAGTTACTACAGTGTAGTATTTCTCTGTTTTCATTTATTACAGTAAAGTAAAATGAATAAATTATCATTTAAGTCAATAAAATATTAAACAAGTCTGAAGTCCATATGATACAATAATTCAACATACTTTTATGGAAAATTATTTATACCATTAGAATTCCATAAACTATTGCAGAGGATTGAAAAACCTAGCTGGCTTCCATGTTACATTATTATTATTATTATTATTATTATTATTATTATTATTATTATTATTATTATTATTATTATTATTATTATTATTATTATTAATAATAATAATAATAATAATAATAATAATAATATTAATAATAATAATAATAATAATAATAATAGTAGTAGTAGTAGTAGTAATAGTAGTCGTAGTAGTAGTTTAATTAGGATCATTATTATTAGCTAATCTCTTTATCTTAATTTTATATTTGCATGGCACCATGATTGTTTGCATTCACGGTAAATCTTTTTAGCAATTTTCTTGGTATATAAACATTTTGCAACGTATTTTTATGAATGCAGCCCAGTTTGACTTCACATAACTTTATTGTTCATTGACGATGTACAAGTAGCACAACAGGCAGACGCTACTGGATTTGAAATGGCGTTGATGTAGTTCTCAATGTCGTATTATGTTCCTGTTGTGCTCTCTATTGTTGTTTTACGTTGTGCTTCAACGTTTCAATTAAGTTCTGGGTTTGGTCTTTTTAGTGGAAGATTAAGGAAATGATAAACAAAAATGTGTTGACGTAAACTACAAATAACAGACGTTGCATAATAAGGCCAGCGTTATCCCCGCTCTTGCTTAAGGATTTCCTCTGCTTTCGAGTCGACGGCCTGCCGCAGCCGAATGTCGGTAAGTTGCAAGATCAAAATATCAATTTTACTGCAAAACAACAGATTTTTGTGTTGTTGTAATTATTCTTCTGTTGGATTAATATGTGTGCTTTTCTGAGAATCGTTACGTTTCTTGTTTTGTTCAGCTGTACACAGTTCTCAATGTTTGGGTTAGCTACATTGGGGGCTAATCCGGCTAATGTTAGCTCACATCCGAAGCTCGTCCGTGTTGTAGTCCATCACTGCATGTTTACAAATAGTGAAAAAACGTTACAACATTTAATTTTACCAGCGTTTCTTTTGTATTCTATTTAACGCTGTATTATACTGCACTTAATGGCTCTTATATTGTGCATTTGGAAAATAGCTGCTAATTCACAGAATCATAGGCACTATATACAGTACTGTAGTTCACCGACTGCATCATGGTGTGCAGGTGCACTTATTGCGCTTTTATGATTAATTGGGAAAATTCAAGTCGAATAATGAACATTCTTCTTGCATTTCAACAGGCTTAAAGTGAACTCCAGTACGTGGATATCAGCTATTTTGAAAGTGAAGCGGAGTGATAAACTCGAGAGGGGAGTTCCAGCTGAACATCACCAGGGTTCTACTTAATTATTCTGTTTGAAATTGAGTTTGACTTCATCGTTAGCGGCTGAAAGTTTGTTTGATCACCATGGCATCCGTGCCGGTGTACTGCCTGTGTCGCCTGCCATATGATGTGACTCGCTTCATGATTGAGTGTGACATCTGTCAGGACTGGTTCCATGGAAGGCAAGCGATTTTTTTTTTTTTTTTTTAAGATTTAACATAAACGTAATGGTGGTTGTAATTGCATCATTCCTAGAAGTAGCTGCAATATCTGCAAATTGTTTAACTGATGTATTTTTTTGTGCAGTTGTGTTGAAGTGGAGGAAGACAAAGCAGCAGAAATTGATTTGTATCACTGCCCCAACTGTCAGGTTACACACGGGCCATCTGTCAGTGAGTAAACATTCTTTATGTTTCCTTGTCATGACATCATAGGATTATGTTTATTTCTTAGTGCACTTCCTATTTCACTGTTTATTCTTAATTAGTGCGCAAACGCCGTGGAGGCAACAAGCAGCCAGATTATGCCGCTTCTGGAACGAGAGTTCCAACTCGACCAGTTAAAACAGGAAGCTCGCAGTTTGTCAGGGAGCTACGGAGCCGTACTTTCCCAAAGTAAGTCTCTCCTCAAGGCAATTTAATAATACAGTCATTTAAATTATTTGTATTTCATGCAGTAGTTGAAACAACTAAGTATTTATTTATTATTGCATTATTTGTGCAGTACTCAGTCCAACCCTTTTCTTCTTTCATTACCTGTTCATTTCCCGTTTTAACCTTTTCTCTTTGTTTTCTGTGTCCGTTTTCTTTATGACAGTGCAGATGAAGTTTTACTTAAACCGACTGGAGCCCAGCTGACGGTTGAGTTTCTGGAAGAGCATTCATTCAGTGTTCCTGTAATGGTGCTGCGGCGAGATGGGCTTGGCATGACCCTGCCGCCATCTTCCTTTTGCGTCAGTGATGTGGAGCATCATATCGGTAAATTTGGATGGATCTGTGCTGTCATGAAAGCTAACATAGACAGGAAGAATTAATAGAAATAATTTAGATTTTGCGTAAGATAGTAACAACTTCATCTTTTCTAGTGTTTTGTTAATTTGTTGGAACTGTAATTACAGGTTCTGACAGAGAGATTGATGTGATAGACGTGTCTCGTCAGTGTGACCTGAAGATGCGTCTGGGAGACTTTGTTGAATATTACAACAGCCCCAACAGAGACAAAGTCCTTAATGTCATCAGCCTGGAGTTCTCTGAAACCCGGTATACAAATATTTCTATTTTAATTCTACTAACAGTACAGTTTTAGATGTTTGTCAGGTTATTCCACAGAATTCCAAAATAATTCTTATTTTGAATGCATCAAACTGAGGCATTTGGAAATACCTTGACCATTACTTCCTGGACACAGAAGTTTCTTTGTCTTAAGATCCTGTACAAGCCATCCAGTACAATCCATGCTACAATTACTTCAGCCACCCAAAATAAAACATTGCTGAAGAGGCGATTAACTTGTTTCAGGTTGTCGAACTTGGTGGAAACCCCAAAGATTGTGAGGAAATTGTCATGGGTGGAGAATCTTTGGCCTGAAGAGTCCATTTTTGAACGTCCTAATGTGCAGAAGTACTGCTTAATGGGGGTGAAAGATAGCTATACTGACTTCCACATTGACTTTGGAGGCACCTCAGTGTGGTATCATGTTCTGAGGGTAAGAGTAAAATCAATACTGTTGTCTTCAAGTTGCAGAGTTTCAATATTTTTTTTCCTTAAACAACAGTGATATTTCTAACCTGTCTTCTCCTTTTAGGGTGAGAAAATCTTCTACCTGATTTCACCAACTCCAGCTAACTTGGCGCTATTCGAGCGATGGAGTTCTTCATCCAGTCAGAATGAGATGTTCTTTGGCGACCAGGTCGATATGTGTTACAGATGCTCTGTCAAACAAGGAAATACCTTGTTCATACCTACAGGTATGGTGTAAGATTTGTTGGTCTTGTTTCAGATTTCTGTGCTCATGAATTTGAAACTTTGATATCGTTTTTGTCTTTTCCAGGGTGGATTCATGCTGTGTTGACTCCGGTAGATTGCCTGGCATTTGGGGGAAATTTCCTGCACAGTCTCAACATTGATATGCAGTTGCGGTAAGTTTCTTCAGGATGCTTCATACAAAGATGAGATTAAAACTAAAACCTGGCTTTCATCAGGTTGTTTTCAGTTTGGATACCTGTATTTCCAATACCTATTATTGATATGAGCTGGATTTCACTAATAGCCAATAAATGAGTCTTATTTCCACCATCATTTTCAGAGCATATGAAATAGAAAAGCGACTAAGTACAGCAGATCTGTTCCGATTCCCAAACTTTGAAACTGTCTGCTGGTATGTTGGAAAGCATCTTCTTGATACCTTCAGAGGTGAGAAAGCTCAATTAATTTTTTTAGGTTAATGTTAGAAACTCCTTGCTGAGTGTTCTAAGATTAAGGATTTGCCTTGATAATGATATCTTTGTGTTGTTCTGTCTCGCAGGTTTGAGAGAAAACCGCAGACACCCAGCTGCCTACCTGGTTCACGGGGCTAAAGCTCTGAACAATGCTTTCCGCAGCTGGACCCGTAAAGAGGTTAGACCAAATTTTATTATGTTTATCATTCTATCATTATATTAGTTGGTATATTGCCGAATTAAATATTTTATATTTTTCTTCATCAATTTAGGCATTAGGCGAACATGAAATAGAAATTCCAGAAACCATCAATACTCAAACACTCGTGAAAGACCTTGCCAAGGAAATTCGATTGGTTGAGGTAGGTAATTATTGACCAAAGGGATTTCATATCTGTGTTCAGTGTAAATTTTGTTTTGAACGGATCAGCTAAAATGTGCACATATTCTTTGACAGGACATCTTTCAGCAAAACATAGGGCGCACTGGCCCTCTGTTTCCTGGTTCACCGCTCTCTAAAGCTTCCCTGACTGCGTCTCAGAATTCAGGTCGCCCTCCAGGAAAAAAGAAAGGACCCAAGCCAAAGGAGGTGGTGGGGAGCCTGGCTCCTACTGGAACCAAAAAACAAAGTCAGAAGAGTCTACTTAAGGCAGAGGCAGGGGAACTTGACCTCATTGAGATTCACACCAAACACACACTGAAAAAATTTAATCCTGGCAAATCCAAGAGCAGGAGCAAGGTGACAGCATTGATACTGGAGGGATTTTTTTTGTTGTTTGTTTGAATATTTCAGTCTTATTTGCTCTGTTTCTTCCATCTTTCAGTTGGACATGCCATTAGATGAGCTGGGAGGGAAGTTAAACAAAAGCAAACTTAAACTGGTGCTGACTAATGGAAAAATCCAAGGGTATGTTTAGTTTTTTCGTGTGTACTGTTTGTCAGAAGGTTTTGATACTCACCCGTTGGTCTCCTGGCCATAGTAAGAAGAATGGGAGCAGTAACGGTGCAGGAAGTGCTGGAAATTACAAACATCTTTCTATGGAAGGATCCAGCTTGTCGGACTTAGATTCTGAGGATGAACTACAGATTGACGAGACCCCTCCCCCGCGACGCAAAACTGCAGGCAAGAAGAAGAAACTAAGCAGTAAGTATGTGACTGAAGGTAGTGTACAAAATTTTTAAGTTCCTTTCCTTAACTGAATACACCCATGATTTTTTCCTTCAAGTTGAACCTTCGCTTTTAAAATTTGCCCTCAGCTCTTCCCAGAAAACTGCCCAGAGCCAAACCCTGCTCTGACCCAAATCGCATCAGGGAGCCTGGAGAGGTAGACTTTGACATTGAGGTGAGATTATCCAGGCCAGATAAACGATTCCATTTTGCTGCTGTAGTTTTAGTAGCTATGTGACACCTTTAATACATGATGCCTGTCCTGCATCATGTAGAAACGCAGTAGTAAAACAATATGCAATCAAGTTTTAATCTGTCTTAATGAAATTAAAATAAAAAGTTAGTACCGCATCAACAGTAACAGCATCATTGTTTATGTGTTTTCAGGAGGACTACACCACAGATGAAGAGGCACTAGCCGCACATGGAGTGAAGGGTGGAGCAGGAGGTATTCTGGATTTGTTAAAAGCCAGCAAACAAGTGGCGGGCCTGGACTCTGCAGCAATCAGGTAAGATCATTCAGCAGGCTGAAACGAAGCATTTCTACTGTTGTCTTAGTGAGGTCTAAATGTCAGATTAATGTGATTAAATGTTGCTTTAAGTGAACACATATTTACACTTGTTAGATTTCATCATCAGCAGATGACACATCTGCTTTTCCTTTTAGTGAGGAAGCCCCTGCTTCTCCCAGTACACGTGATGCCATTCAGGGTATGCTCTCAATGGCCAACCCACCTTCCTCTTCCTCATCTTCCTCCTCTTCATCTCCTCTATCAATTTCTGGAGGACTTACAGAGGGGATGGGTAAGGTCAAGGAAAAAGGTGGTAGGGCAGTGTGGGCCACCGGAAACTCTAAAAAGACAGGACATACGGAGAAGAAACCGGTCATTGAGCGGCCCGGAAAACGTCCAATTAAACGGCCAACCCGCCACCTCAGTGATGATGAGAGTCCAGATGAGCAAGAAACTTTAGGAACATGTTTTAAAGATTCGGACTATGGTGAGCAATGATATAGATTTACTATATTACCTCTAAAAATGTTTTTTTATGATGATGTTAAAATATGATGCTGATTGTTTTTTTGTTTTTTTTTTTAGTGTATCCGTCCCTTGAGTCTGATGAGGAGGACCTTGCTAACAAAGCTAAGATGAAGAGGAAGAAAAACTGGGAAGACACACCTTGGAGTCCAAAAGGTAACCATTCTAACCAGCAGATAGGCTCATACTGGCTTTTTATTTGTAATGGTTATTGAGTATTACTTTTTTCTTCGCAGCCAGGGTGATGCCGACCCTCCCCAAACAGGATCGACCTGCTAGAGAAGGAGCCAGAGTCGCATCTGTAGAAACGGGTCTCGCAGCAGCTGCTGCCAAACTGGCACAGCAGGTGAATGTGGAGAAAAAAGGCTTTTTGCTGTCGTGATTATTTAAACTGTAACAGCGAAGTGTGGAGAAAAATGGATCCGCTTTAGAAAATGTTGTTTTTCATTTGATCCAGGAGCAGCAAAAGCCCGTCAAAAGAAAATACACCAAAAAGCAACGTCCTCCACCTCCTGCGGTCACCACTCCCCCTGTTCAGACTGAACCAGCCCCACCCTCACCACCTGCTGCTCAAGAGTCTGCTGCAGATTTTAGCCCAGAAAGGAAAATGGATTACTTCTCTGCTAGTCTGTTGGACCACGAGTACACAGCAGGACCTGGACCTTTTGGACCTGGAGGTCCTAGAGGCAGCGGAGCCATGGCCCCGGGTGTATTCCTCACTTCACGCCGACCTTCACTGTCTCCGCAGAACAGCAATACTCAGTCTGGTGCATCGCCAGCCAGCTTGGCCAGCCAAGGCGCGACAGGAGTTGGTCAAGGTGAGCAATAACCACATCAACAGCCGAGCTGCACGTCTGTGATCGCCTGTTTTCTTACACATCCTGTTTTTGATTCTGATTCAGGGAGACGTCCAAAAAAAGGACTGGCGACTGCGAAACAGAGACTTGGAAAAATTCTCAAAATTCATCGTAATGGCAAACTTCTGCTGTGAGAGATGCTTGACATGAGGCTGAGAACTCTTACATGAAGAATGAAGAATGTTTTTTGTTAAAATAGGTCTGAAGGAGGCAGAGACCATGGGCTATATTTTGTACTGAGGTATATTTGTTTATTGTTAGAGCACATCGTTGTATTTTGTTCAACATTTTTTCCTCTGTCCATTCTTTGCATTGGAATTCCAATCTCTTTGTGTTGATATACAGTTTTGACATTAGAAATGAACAAGTGCATTCAAAGGTGGATAGTCTTTTGACTTGACTATAACTTAACAAATTATAGTTTTTCAGTTGTTCAGTTGTATTGTCCAATTTTTTTTAAAGGGAATTAAAAATAGCTCATTATTTATTTGTGAGCAGTCTAATGTATAATTATCTTCATTATATAGCTGTAATGTGGAGGCTTCCCTTCACCCGTCAGCCGGGGTGTCGTATTTAGATGTAATTTTGATCTTTATCCATTCTTGTGTTATGATTACAGACACCAGTCTTGCGAGTCAAGCGCATGCTAACAGTCAGCTCCCAGTATGACACCACACTTCTATGTGCTAGTTTTAAGAAATGTTGACATTTGGATCCCCTTTAAAGAGTTTTATGGATGCACTTAAATGATGCAATGCTTGTCTCAACATTTTTTTTTTTGTAATTTTGTTCTTTTCATTCACTTATTGTGTGTATACAATGTATCCATTGCTTTGTCAGATTAGTTTTTTACAGTTTAAATTGTAAATACATGTGTTATCTGTAATTTATAGAGCTACATTGAAAGAGTAGGTAAAAAAAAATGGTTTTAAAAGACTAGTTCTGCTATTGTAGATGGCAGTCTTCGACCAAATGTAGAGAAGTTGTTTTGTTTTTTTAACTACCGAATGTACTAGTACGTCAGTGCAGAAATTTAGATTTAATTGTGTGGGGAAATATCATCAAGGTGCGGGATATGTAAATATATGTTGTAATTTAAGTTCTTTTATAGTTCAAACTTTGGAGATTTCTTAAACTAAATTGTACATGATATATTGCAGTGTTTTAAAAAGAACATAATTTTTTTTAAATATTTGTATTCAGTAATTGGCATTCTTAGTTTGTCATGTCTTGTCATTGTAATAGTGTTGGGGGTGTACCTTTTTTAAATCCATTTAGTTTTATATCAGTCATTGTTGATATTCACTCGTGCTGACTTGTACTGTATTTTAAACATGTTTAAATACAACCTGGAACAGATGAAATATACCACTGACAAAATGTCTGTCCATGGATTTGTTTTAGGATTTATCTCAATGTTGCTCTATTTATTCTTCCAAAAGACTTTAGTTTACCTTTATTTACTAGCAATTCCTATATATTAGATCTGGTTGCCATGTGCTTTCACTTGCAAAATATCAGATTATTTGACTTAAACTTATCTTTGAAATACCAGTATCGTAGCGTACCAACAGCAAACAGGACCAGTGTTATTGGTCTTTGTCAGTGCCCGATCCTTGATCTGCGAAGGATCAAGGCCCTGATTCTCTAATCGGAATCATAGTCCATGGTCTGCTGCCTCAATCAGCAATCATTTCACAGACGCTCACCCTGAAACACAAGACGAGCAATATACGGTGGCAAACAAACTCATTGAAGGTATGCAGGTAAAACATTTCTATTTTAGAGAGTCAAAATAAAACTTCGGTTCAATTAAGAATGCTGAAAATGATGGGGTTGACTTGGAAATTTTAACCTTAATAATATGAAATTTCCCAAATAAAATGAATAATGTTTAATATATTTTGGGTGAAGTATCAAAATACCTATATATATTTTTCTCATCAAAGTGATGGGTAAATAGCACTTTCAGTCTCATTTCTGCACATAAATTGAATTCTATTTAAATTAATACTGTTTATATTAATATAAATGAAACATTAGTAATGTAACTACGGTTCTATGCATCCCAAACGACCGCTAGAGATGGTTCTTTCAGCACTGACTTCCTCTCAAGCATGTGCTATTTATATATGTATACTAACATCACTAATGATCCCTGGATGAGCTGAAGGAGATTATATCTTCCGTTGTCATTCCAGGATAATTTCCTACAGAATCTTCTTGCTAGCACACAAGGAACCTGAGTGACAGCTCTGGCAGTCATTCAGGATTCATGGAACCTTGGTTACATTGGTAAGTTTTTGTTCTATTCATCCCCACTGACTGCCAGGGGTGGAGTGTTAAGCACTGAATGACTTATGCCAGCAAAGTCCCGAGAAATCTGGATTAAAAACCTTCAGTGTGTAGAGTCAGAGGACTCTGACCCCAAGACCACTGCCAATGGATGGGGTGTGACATCGGCAATCCAGTAGGACCCCTGCTTGGACAACCATAAGACAGAAAGAGCTAATCAGACCTGCTATTGCCTGCAGTAGTTGCAGTGTAGATCCTTAGTACCTGCACTAGAAACAACAGTCAAGGCTTGTTCTTTCTCTCCTAAAGGAGGAGGAGAGAGGTTACAATTATGCCAGTTGAGCGAACCGTGAGCAATCCAAATTCCACCTTAGACGCAGTCACTGATTGCTGACATGTTTTGCAGAGGAAATGGCCTGAAGGAATCCAGCCTTTCAGTTAACCCACTTCAGCTCCATTTGTGCCAAAGGTTCAAATGGGGGCCCACATAGTGCATCCAGCAGCCAGGGGAAGTTGTTGTGCTTGGGCTTTCGGAGGATGCAACCTCTGAGCCCCCCTTCAAGAAAAAGGAAAGCTGCTCAGCCATCTCTGCAGGGGCCGTAGCAACAGCATGCCCAGAGGAAACACAGCTGAATTGGACGTTAGTTTGCCCACCAGACGAAGAAAAGTAACAAAGATCAAGGATCAAACTGCACATGTGCGAGGGAAAATATTGAGTGCTTAAAGCACCACCTTTGTCATTCAGCAATGATGAAATACAACTGGGTATTAACAATGTTTATCATGCATTATCTATACATAAGATAAATCGGCCTGGAACAGATTGTGTTCTGGGTTTAGCATCTGCTAGAAAATGATTTGTTCACGCTATAAGATTTTATAGCATGAGCAAAGTTGTCCGGAATGTCTTGTTCCGTATTAGGCACCTGCCGTAAAGCAGAAAAGGGCGATTTTTGGCGCATGCGCAGAAGCGACATGGCGCAGCTCGGGTTCCGGATGCAGATCAGGCACTGGGAGTGCCCCGAGTGAACGCTGCATCACGTGTTCTCGCGAGATCCAAACAGTCCGATCACTCGCTAGTCCAAGATGGAGAAGCTAATGTAACATACATTCGAGGTAAGCGTACTATTGACATGAGTTTTAGCTAATTGATCCCAATCGTCTCGTTTAATTTTGAGTTCTTGTTATTGAGTCAAAACATTATTGCGTGATTTGCCACCCAATCCATTATACTTGGGTAAAGTAATTAATATGCTACTTAAACCGCCATTTTTTTTTTTTTTTAATTTAGCCGTGATGCCACCAACAGCATTGTGCTGCTCGGGCTGCTTAGCTAGTTAGCGCGAAACCCGCATAGTTGGACTTGTTATGTCCACTTGCTGTGTGTAAGTTTTCCTTGTCACAGCGAATAAAACTGTTTCTTCGGTCGATAAGTACAGGTTTTAGTTATTTGCGGTCCTATTTTCAGTGGGTTTAAGTGGCTGCCGGGTTATAAAATTGACTCCGTAATCTGCCACAATTAGCAATCAAAGTATCGATATTACATAGCTAAGATAAACTGCTAGTCTAGTCAAGTAGATAATCGACTCAACTTTATTATTAACGACCCTAACATTAGTTTATACTAGCTGTGACTCTCCTATATTGAGAAAATTGCCAGATGTTAAAAGTCCAACTAAGCTATTTTGGGGTGATGCGTCAATGCTTCTAAATTAAATGTAATTATCAAGACGTAATAACAATATATTCTGACCATGGTCCCAGTTTTTCCAGTGTTAATCTGGTGGTTTAGAGTAGCCAATTTGCAAGCTTGTTTTCTGATCTGAAGATAGATCCCAGTTGCACGTTTTCAACATGTCAATATCTTGGACTGCTGTGGGTTTTTTTTTTTTTTTTTTGAAGGTAAAGCAGGAAAGGCAACCAGACATGAAAGTCGACCTTGATTGACCAGTACCATTTCTTTTTCTATATTTACTTTTCATATTTAGTGCAGAAAAGGTTATTAGACAGTATTCATGAAATCAGATTCCATCCTGACCTTTGCACACATTCTTAACAATGTTTGAGTTTAGCACCAGGCATGTCTACATCATCCTCCTGTTGTGGGGTAAAACAGGTGTTGTCAAATTTCCAAGCCATAAAATTTGTTACAAAATTCTAAACAGCTTGCAGGTTATTGCAAACTGAACTTTTTTATAATGATATTTTGTATACTGTTTACCTGACAATATACATAATTGTACAAAAATTTACATTCAGAAAGAACGAAACATTAATTGGATTCACATTTTGTCCTGCTGCTTACCTGCATTTTTCAGTTGGTGAACCTTTGTAATGTCTTATGTTCATTAAACTGCTCATATTTACCTCATTCTATTTTATCTGATTTATATATTGTCAGCTATTTCAAGACACCTGCAAAGCCAAGGATTACAATGGTGGAGTTATTCAACCATAATTCTTTCTGGTATGTATAACTAACCTATTTGATGCACTGTTTAAATCAGGACCCCCCCCCCAATAGATTTGCACAGTGAATGTATGCTATGTGGATTAATAGTTTGGACCTAATTTTTTGTGACTTGGTTCACTTATTTAAAGTGCTGCGGCACCCAAATCTCCAGTATTTGAAGTATGAAACTATCGTTCCTTGCTAATGTTAAAATTGAATTGGCAGCGTCTCTATCACCAAAATAAACAGATCAATTAAACAAGCATGTGTTCAAATGTATACTGCTGCTGTCGCCACAATCTCGTGTTGATAAATGTCACCAGAGGTGGTTAGCTGTTGAAGCTTTCAGAAACATCAGTGATGAACCTGACTGTCTAATCCAGTAACTGTCCCCTCCCACCAATCCTCTGTGTCCTCTTCTGTGAATCCAAGTCAGGGCCTTTCTGTGCACCGTTTTCATATCTTCCTCAAACAGTCCAAAGTCATACTTCTGTGGTACCTAGTCTAAACTAGCAATTAATGTGGTTGTGTTTGACTGTCTCTCTATGCTGCACAGTAGGTCAGCTTGGCCACCGTGTAGCCTTGCTTGCCACAGCGATGCTGGCAATCTCTTGTGGCCCTACCTTTGGTGAACCCCATAGATAATTGATTAATAAACAGACATTTTATATTGTGCTGTGCTAGAAAAAACATTTAGTTTGTAAACGTCAACCTGCACATTTTATAGAGTTGTTATGAAACATGAAATTAACAGTATAGTCTATGAAAGAAAACTCCATAGGCTGCTTTTCTTGAATCGTTCTGCATAAAGAACATTGAGAATTTTTGTCTGTGAAGGTTCTCATTCATCCAGGTCATAGTTATCCAAGGTTAGATCTTTGTTGGCAACTGGACTTAGAAAGGTTGATCTTGAAGACGTTTCACCTTCTCTCCAGAAGGCTTCTAAAGTTCTGAGAATTTTTACACAAGAGGGAATTTTGTTTGAGTTTTACTCATATAAACATTTGGAAAAGCACATGACTGAAAATGAATTGTTAAGAAAGAATTGGGTAAAAACAATACAATTTCCAAATCCTGTGCATAAGGTGTCGTAATTGTTTAAATCTTGTGTTGTTATTTTAGAGATTTGCAGCTGGTGCACATAAATGTGTTGTCTTTTAAAAAGGAGGGCCGTCCAGTGTAGGGTGCACTTGGCTTACATTAACAGTACTGCATTCATGTACACTGACTACTTATTCCTGCCGTAACGTTATTCACTTTTTGCTCGCTGCCCAGAGTCATGATGACTGTGCTAACAGCTAGTGTCTGTGTCTTATGAAGGCAAACGCGATTGCTCTTTAAAAAAATAATAATAATAATAGCGCACGGGTGAACGTATTTCTTGTGACGTGTCGAAGGTTTTCAGTCCGTTTGCCTGAAAGGAAACTAAAAGCAAAAATTCGCAGTGTCACGTTAGTCCTGTCTGACAATGATTCAGCGACTTATTATGTGTTTCTGCTTGCTATCCAACTACTAGTGGCTAGCTTGCTAGCTAGCGCGTGGTACAATTGAGAAGTCGAAGGATCGGGGTAAGAGCCTCACCAAGATACCCTTACATGGTTGCGGGTATTTAACACACGCTCGTTTTGCTGTTGCCGGTCACCGAATTGTGGTTAAAGTTTCGCATGATTAAAATCGAGGGATTTTGTGGTTGTAAATGATTGCGGAGTATTTTGCGGCCTGCTCAGCCTCGACCTAAAGTAGTCCAGTGTCGGGTCAGGACAGCATAGTAAATTAATGAAATGTGCATTGATTGCTGTGACACAGAAAAGGTAAATGTGGTTAATCAAAAATCTTCCTGTTTTAAACTATTCAGCAGTGGCTACACGTCAACTTTCTTTGTGATTCAGTTGACTTTCTTAAAGTGTTGTGGAGCCCAAATGCCAAGTGTCCAGAGAAAACATCATTCGTTACCCTTACCGGTAGCTTACTGTTAGCTGATTGAAGCTATGGTGAACTCCGTAGCAAACGTTAGCGACTATTGAATTGGGTTTATCGGATCTGCTAGCATTGTCGGTTTTTATAAGCGGTGTTACTAGCCAGTCATCAAAAACATACATCATGTTTGTGGTTGTAAGTGCAGTCCAGTGTCTGTAAAGTGTCATGGTAACATTGGGTAAATATACTAAGCCGCTAGCAACGACGACGTTAGCTACGTTAGCTAAGTAACTACCGCTTCAACCTGTAAGCGCCCAGTTGCCCAAGTTATTTATGAGAGATTTTCAAGACAATAGCCCGTTTCATTGTTGTGAAGCTTGAAATTGAAGTGTAAGGAGTGGTAGATAAACAACGTAGGCTATTAAATACTGTCTAAAAATTTAATAAGTGCCGTATGTTGCTAGCTAGTACCTAACAAATGTTCTGCTTTGTGATGATCGGTTCAATAATGACAACCTAAATAACTTAATCCTGGTTGACATTGTCCAGTTCTTCTGGTTGTTCTGATGTTTGTTCTTAATGTTTAAACCTGATGCTGTCAGTTACAGTTTTATCAAAAGCTGTGTTGCTGGTTAGCTTTTAGATTCATGACACATAACATGTTTGTGACTGATTTATACTGTGGTGTGTCGATGTTTTAATATCAAGTGATCTTTTGCAGGTGACCTGAATTGAACATGCTATTGAGTGGACATTATCAATTTCTGTGTAAGTATTTTTTGCTCAGCAAAATAGTTGGCTGCTTTTTTCCTATCTTTTATTCTATAGATGCTAAACAATTTTAGCACCACCTATTTAAACAATATTTAATTTGTGTCTCATACAGCCTAATTTGACTATATGACATATTTTTAGTTCAGCACCTGTTATTTCTGAACAGGAACAGTTAAAGATCCACAATGAAAGTTGACAGAAGCAAGTTAAAGAAAACTCCTACAGAAGCTGTGAGTATGCTTATTTCTTGTAATATTTTCAGGCCTAATGAGGCAAGCTGCTAAAACAATAGACACAATGTAGTAATGGGAGTCATGTCTGAATGAGATGTATCAGTGAAGCATTAACAAGTTTTCATGTTCTTTGTAAACCAACAGCCTGCTGACTGTAGGATTCTCATAGAGAAGCTCAAGTCCTGCAGTGATGACCAACTGCTGGTTGAACTGCAGCACATTAAGACCTGGAATATTGGCAAGGTAAGGCTTAAAGAACAGACTAGGAATATCAATGTATTATTTGCTAGTCAATGAAAACAGAAGAGGAGGCTATAAACACCAAAACAGCGAAAGTCTGGACTGGATATGTCAATTGTTACAACAGTCATCTGCAGTATATGTGAATTTACCTCTTAGTTTATTAAATTTGCAGACTTGTGCTATGATAATCAAGTATCAAATTAGTGTCAAGTTGTCCCCTGCATATTCATATATGACGGTTTTGGAAATTACATTTGAATGTTAACAGGTTTGTTTCTATGACAGTGTGAACTTTACCACTGGGTGGATCTCCTGGACCGCTTCGATGGCATTCTGTGTGACGCAGGCCAGACGGTGGAAAATATGTCATGGCTGCTAGTGTGTGACCATCCTGATAATGGGCAGCTCAAAGCTCTGCTTTTGGCGGTGCTCAACTTCACTGCCCTGCTCATTGAGTACAGTTTCTCCAGGCACCTGTACAGTTCTATAGAGGTAGGTTGGAAAATATCCCCTTGTACATTCAACTATTGTACAGCTTGTTTAGCTTATGAATAAGATGAACAGTAATCAAGTCAATAATACCTTTTGTTCTTCTACTTCTTCTACCCTGCAGCATTTAACCACCTTGTTAGCATCATGTGACATGCAGGTGGTCCTCTCTGTGTTGAACCTGCTCTATGTGTTCAGCAAGCGCTCCAATTACATCACGAGACTGGGATCAGATAAACGGACTCCCCTACTGGCCCGTCTGCAACACCTGGCTGAGGTTCACTGAAAAGCTTTGCTTACCTGTTGGAATATTCTCCGTGACACTGAGCACTTATAGATTTTCGTTCTGTTCTGCAGAGCTGGGGAGGAAAGGAGAATGGCTTTGGCCTGGCTGAGTGCTGCAGGGATCTGCCTATGACTGTAAGACATTTCCTGTCACTGTCTTTCTACTATATGCAGCTAAACTTGTACTCAACTACTTGTTGTAGTTAGTGAATGAATGCCAAGTAGTTTTACCAGTTGCCTTGTTTTTGTGTCAACAGAAGTACCCTCCAAGTGCCACCACACTGCACTTTGAGTTTTATGCAGAACCAGGTCCTGAGGTCAAGTTGGAGAGAAAGGTGAAGAGCAAGATATCCTGTGATTAAAACATTTTTGAAATATTGTGTTGATTGCATATTTTCAATTTAAACTCTTCTGAATCCCCTTTACAGCAGACGAGTAGTAACACCCTACACTATATTCACATTGAGCAGCTCGACAAGGTACAGCCATGCTCAGATTGTCTTTATCAATTGTGTAGATGAATAATTTATCAGTTATGAGTTTGTGGTCTATGTCGTTTAGATTTCAGAGAGCCCCTCAGAGATCATGGAGTCACTCACAGTGATGTACAACATCCCTAAAGACAAGCAAACTCTGCTGTTCACACACATCCGACTGGCTCATGGTTTTTCAAATCACAAGAAAAGGTTACAGGCTGTTCAGGCCCGACTGCATGCAATTTCCATTCTGGGTAAGTGCAAGCCTTTTCCCTGTGACATTGTTGTAAGACTTTGATCAGAGTTTTGACTGCTGACACATCTGATTCTTTGCAGTGTATTCAAATGCACTCCAAGAGTCTGCCAACAGTATTTTGTATAATGGATTGATAGAGGAGCTGGTGGATGTGTTACAGATCACAGACAAACAGCTTGTGGTGAGAACATTTTCCTATAATAAGAGAGCCACTGGGCTCATTTTTCCATGTATGATGTTGTTTAAGCATACTGCAAATAACAAATATGTGTACTAGAAAGAGTAATGAATATTGAATATTTAATATTGGGAAGTGATGTTACAATCTTTCTAATTGTGTTACATTATTTGTCAAAATAAGTGAGTGAATTAATATATGAGTCACTGCTAATGTGTTTCGATAGGCTTCAGTAGAGATGGCAGTAAAGCACAATCACAGGATGAGTAAGATTTTTAAATGCTGCAATCTTCATGTTATTTCGAGTTTGCTACAACTGTTTGTATCTTGGTGTTTGTCTAAGGGTAAGAGACACGTGTGATGGTAAATGAGGAATGCCAATCAGACAATTTTGCATTTAGGACTTTTGAAAAAACTGGCACAAAAAGAATGGAAGATAGAGCTGACACCAAAGGACTATTTGTAATTTCTAAAGTAAAACTCATACAGGTCATCAAGTAAAATGTTAAGTCATGTGCAGAATTTGTCTGAAATATTTTTTCACGATCTAATTTCAGGACATAAAAGCAGCATCTTTGCGCACTTTAACTTCAATCGTTCACCTGGAAAGGACCCCCAAGCTTTCAAACATTATTGATTGCACTGGCACTGCTTCTTATCATGGCTTCTTGCCAGTGTTGGTGCGCAACTGCATCCAAGCAATGATTGGTAAGAATGAAGCAGAAACATTTGGGTTTGCAGTTAAGTGTTATGTGTGCATATAGGTCAGATACTCTCTTTATTTCGTAGATCCACTGATGGAACCATACCCACACCAGTTTGCCACTGCACTCTTTTCATTCCTCTATCACTTGGCTAGCTATGATGCTGGTGGAGAGGCTCTTGTTTCCTGTGGCATGATGGAAGCCCTTTTAAAGGTGCAGGATCTAACCAATTTTTTTTTTTTTTCAAACCATCCCCAGCTAATTTGTAGTGTTTTTGAGCTTAATACATTGAATATAGCTCCTTTTTTTCAAGTTTTTGAGATTATCTTCTGTTGTAGGTGATTAAGTTCTTGGGCGATGAACAAGATCAGATAACTTTTGTGACACGAGCAGTGCGGGTGGTGGACCTCATTACCAACCTTGACATGGCTGCCTTTCAGTCCCACAGCGGCCTTTCCATTTTCATCTGTAGGCTAGAGGTCAGTAAGACGCTTTGCATTGACTAATAGTTAATCAGAATTTCTTGACCTTAACTTGATTTTCTTTGACATTTTTAATACATTTCTATACGTAGCATGAGGTTGACCTGTCAAGGAAAGAGTGCCCTTTTGTCATCAAGCCAAAGATCCAAAGGCCTAATGCAGCTGTGGAATCTGAGGATATGGACACAGACATGGAGGGTAAGTCACTGCTGTAGCACCGGTGAAATACTTCACTAGGATTTATGATCTAAAACTCAAAGCTGCTACATTGTTCAGTTTCAAAATTGTCCTGTTAAGAAGAATTGATGCACCAACATTGTGTATTCTCACAGTGTCAGAAGTGGCGATGGAAAGTAGCCCCGGGCCATCCACATCTTCGGGTTGCAGATCAGAATCTGATCACCGAATACAGAGCTGCCCACCTAACGCACCTCGTGCTGGTACGTGCTGCGGATATATTAATCTAGGTTGTCTTCTTTTTCTCTTTCCTGTTATTATTATTGTAGTTATCATTGTAAACTATGGCTCCATAGGTATGCAGTGTATCCCCCAGAGGGCAGCTTTGTTGAAGTCAATGCTAAATTTCCTAAAGAAAGCCATCCAGGATCCAGCCTTCTCTGATGGTATCCGACATGGTAAGTCGTTGATCGTCTGTAACTGACTACCAACCATACATCTGTCACTAGCTTAGTATATTTCAGAATACAGCTATTAAATATTAATATGTATGCACACCATTCTTTATTTTTCTCCAAGTAATGGATGGTTCATTGCCTACCTCACTCAAGCACATCATTAGTAATGCAGAATATTATGGCCCCTCGCTGTTCCTGCTAGGTGAGTCCAGCATTGTTGGGGAAAAAAAACATTTAAACATTCACTTCATTGATTTTACAAAATTTTAATCCTCTTTTTTCTCTCTTTCACAGCCACGGAAGTCGTGACGGTGTTTGTGTTCCAGGAACCATCACTGCTCTCCTCCTTGCAAGATAACGGTCTTACAGATGTCATGCTGCATGCTCTACTCATCAAAGATGTAAGTTGGAAATTTAATAGTATATCCTCCACAAATTACTTGGTTCATAGATGCACTTGTCAGAATTTTATTTTGAATTGGCTGAATTTAAATTGGAAATCTACCAAAATTGCCAGACATAATGAATAACCAAATATTTGGTAATATTCTGTTTTTAATTGTTCATCATTGGAACCACCAGTTTTCTTTTTTGCAGTACACTTTGCAATAAATTTTCATGTTTGTTGTTTTTTTTTAGGTTCCTGCTACTCGTGAAGTTTTGGGTTCTCTCCCTAATGTATTCAGTGCACTGTGCCTCAATGCCAGAGGCCTACACTCATTTGTTCAGTGCCAGCCTTTCGAGCGTCTCTTCAAAGTGCTTTTGTCACCTGACTACTTACCTGCCATGCGGCGGCGACGGAGCTCAGATCCATTAGGTGAGTGTGAGACATTGTTTGAGCCTTAATCAGTGGAACTGGGGCAGGATTTGTTGTTCCTCAGAGAGCTGTCCTGGCTTAAATTAGGCAGTCATAAAGTGAGATATTACAGCAAATTGGGATTTGAATGTTCTTTTGGCAGCATAAACATTCAAACCTTTATCTCTTTATAATACAACTACTTATTCATTTCTCACTAAATGTCTCCAGGTGACACTGCATCTAACTTGGGCAGTGCTGTGGATGAGCTCATGAGGCATCAGCCCACTTTGAAGACAGATGCTACGACTGCCATTATAAAGGTACTCTTCTTTGACATCCAAGCATTCCTGCAAGGGCTATCTCCAGGCTGAAAAATTAATGATTTATTGGTATTCCAGCTTCTGGAGGAGATTTGTAACCTGGGTCGAGCCCCTGAGTACATCTGCCAGAAACCCTCTATCCAGAAAGCAGATGGCACTGTGGTGGTGCCTCCAGCACGTTCAAGCCATGCTGCAGAAGAGGCTTCAAGTGAGGATGAAGAGGAAGAGGAGGCCCTTCACACATTCAGTCAACAACAAGGAGAAGCAGAGAGCACCAGACAGTCAGTGCCACTTGAACTGTATGATGCATTCATATGATGAGTTCATAACACAACAGTATAGAATATATTTTTAAATTTACATTTTCAGTTGTATAAATATATGTTATATATTTTTTGACCTTTTTTGTCTTTCTGCAGAGTGGTGGGCACTGAGGAGAGGATACCCATTCCATTAATGGATTATATTTTAAATGTGGTAAGACTGAGCATTTTTACATTTGATAGTTGAGTACCGTATTTTGCGGACTATACGTCGCACCTTTTTTTTCATAGTTTGCCTGGTCCTGCGACTTATACTTATGTGCGACCTATATATATTAAAATATGTTAATTCACACTGACTGACATGAGCAAGAAGTAAATATTACCTACAGCCGCGAGAGGGCGGTCTAGGCTTGTAACAATTAACGGTATGTACTACTCCTGTACCACTGAAAATTAATTTAAATATTAAATTAAAGACAACTGAATAAGACTGACCGCAAATGCCCCCAAAAAGAAAATCCTATTCACCGAGGATGAAGAATTCAATGGATTCAATGATGTGGAATGAGATCGAGACTTTGGTAAACTTGCTAACCAGTAACTGGAGTCGCGAGCTTGTTATGCTAATTCTGCCTTTTCAGCCTTCCACATATGTTCCTTATGCTTTTGTGTAGCTGAATAATTATTAATGTCTTACATTATTATACCTGACACCTATTCAGCCTGTTATATATAAAACAAGCTATATATACTATATTCTATTCTTATTATTATAACTTGCCTTTGTGGATGAAATGTCTGTTCTTGGTCTTGGTTTTTGTAAAATATGTTTCCCCCAAAAAATGCGACTTATAGTCCAGTGCATTTTTTTTTTTTTTTTTTTTTTTTTTTTTTTTTTTTTTTTTTTTTTTTTTTTTTTTTTTTTTTTTTTTTTTGGACTGATGCGACTTGTACTCCGGAGCGAGTTATAGTCTGAAAAATACGGTATATTGATTTAGTATATAATGATAGTCACCCTGATGTTAAATGTTATTTCTCTAGATGAAATTTGTGGAGTCCATCCTGAGCAACAACACAACAGATGACCATTGTCAAGAGTTTGTGAACCAGAAGGGCCTGTTACCACTGGTTTCTATCTTGGGACTGCCCAATTTACCTATAGACTTCCCCACATCAGCTGCCTGTCAAGCAGTAGCGGGTGTCTGCAAGTCCATACTGGTGAGCTTGTTGATTGAACTAGGGGAATGCAGCAAAAACACTGAAGTGTAAATATTAGACTTTCTGATAAAGGAGAAAAGCTTACTTTTTTTCTAGAATTAATAAACTGGTGCTCCTCTAAAACCTTTTTCCTCAGACACTCTCACATGAGCCTAAGGTACTGCAGGAGGGCCTCTGTCAGCTGGATAGTATTCTGACTTCTCTGGAGCCACTTCATCGGCCAATTGAGGTGCCTGGTGGATCTGTGCTACTCAGAGAACTGGCTAATGCTGGCCATGTCACAGATGCTACTTTGTCAGCTCGTGCAACACCACTTCTACATGCCCTTACTGCAGCACATGCCTACATCCTCATGTTTGTGCATACATGCAGAGTAGGACAGGTAAAAATGCCACTCATTTGATGACGAGACTGATTACTGATAGATTCAAATAATTTAAAATTTTGTATCGGCAAATGTTTAATGACTTTTTTAAAGTAGTGTAGATCAATGCAGAAACATAGTGGTGTTAGCCAAGAGATGATTTTAAGCAGATTTTGTCTTATCTCTAGTTTAATGCTTTAGGCCCTGAACCAAATGCAAGTTGACCAGAAGATTGTAAACTTTGAGTGTAACACTTGATCATTTCCTCCTGGGATTTGCCCTTGGAGTAGAAACTTGAATTGTTCTTTAGACTGCAGATATTTTGATGTGACTGCTTTTCAAAGCACACCTAAATGCCTCTGTTTTTGTCTTAATAGAGTGAGATTAGAGCCATCTCAGTCAATCAGTGGGGTTCACAGTTGGGCTTGAGTGTTCTTGGCAAGCTCAGCCAGCTGTACTGCTCTCTAGTTTGGGAGAGCACAGTGCTTCTGTCCTTATGCACACCAAACAGGTTTGTTTTTGATTTGTTTTCTTTAATCTTCCATTTTAAAAAAAACTTGTGATTGTCTGTAGTCCTACTAAACAACTTTTGACTTTATCCAAAAGTTTGCCTCCAGGCTGTGAGTTTGGCCAGGCAGACATGCAGAAACTAGTGCCCAAGGAAGAGAAGCCATCAAACAGTACTCCTGCACCTGCAGTCTTTGGTGCAAAGAGAACTGGTAATATAAATATTTAACCTAATGTGAAACCGCACTGTCCCTGAAATAAACCGTTTAGCCACACCACTGCATTTTCCTTTTTGCCTTTTTTTGTGCAGAGTCTGAGCCAGCACCCGTTGATTCACCAGCTACTGGACTGTTGGAGGGAATGGGTCTGGATGGGGACAGTTTGGCTCCCATGGAGACTGATGAACCCTCTGCAACTGACCCTAAGGCCAAATCTAAACTTAGCCCAGCAATGGCCACACGTATAAAACAGATAAAGCCCCTACTCTCTGGTGAGAGTCATTCAAGTTGTTAGATTTACTTGAAATTCTTGAATAACAAGTTTCATGCATCTTTACAGCTTCATCTCGCTTGGGTCGAGCTCTAGCTGAGCTATTTGGCTTACTGGTGAAACTGTGTGTGGGCTCCCCAGTGCGTCAGCGCCGTTCCCACCATGCTACGAGCACAGGCACTACCCCTACACCTGCTGCCAGGGCTACTGCATCTGCCCTGACAAAGCTCCTGACCAAGGGTCTGAGTTGGCAGCCCCCACCTTACACACCCACTCCGCGGTTTAGGTAAAAATAAGTCACACTTATGCAGGCTAAGGAATTATATTGAGCCTGTGCTTAAAAGGTCTAATTGCTTCTGCTGGCCAGTACAATGTATTGTTTTTAATAATACATTGTATTATACATTACACAGCTGTCGGCTTATGAATTACTAGTTTTGATTGACCCAAAACAGTTTGGCTGATAATTTCATCGACCTAATGCAGATCTGAATATATTCGTTGTGGCCATTGTGATAACTGTACAGAGGTAACATGGTATATAACTTTCTGAATGTGGCAGGTTGACATTCTTCATTTGCTCGGTGGGCTTTACATCTCCAATGCTTTTTGATGAGAGAAAATACCCCTACCACCTCATGCTTCAAAAGTTTTTTTGCTCCGGGGGCCATGATGCCTTATTTGAGTAAGTGGCATGTATTGCTGTAATAATTTTCAGCAAAAAACAGTACTCATAATTCAGATTAAATTTCATCTTAACTGGGAGTTTTGTTTGCACTTTTGTTCAGGACATTTAACTGGGCCCTCTCAATGGGTGGAAAGGTACCAGTTTCTGAGGGTCTTGAACATACTGATCTTCCAGACGGAACAGGGGAGTTTCTTGATGCCTGGTTAATGTTGGTGGAAAAAATGGTGAACCCAAGCACTGTGCTGGATTCCCCCCACTCACTCCCAGCTAAAATGCCTGGGGTCACACCTACTATACCACAGTTCAGTGCTCTTAGGTTCCTCATAGTCACCCAGAAGGTAAGTGTAGTTGTGCCCTGTAAATATTAATTGAAATAGAAATTTGTTGATTTTACATGTAGATTTTAATGTTTTATTGTTTTCATTATTGTTCAGGCTGCATTTAGCTGCATCAGGAGTCTGTGGAATAGGAAGCCACTGAAAGTGTATGGAGGCAGAATGGCTGAATCCATGTTGGCCATCCTTTGTCACATCCTGCGAGGGGAGCCTGTTATTCAGGAACGCTTGGCTAAAGAAAGAGAAGGCACAGTGCGAGCAGATGATGAGGTGGCCTCCACTGGTTCTTTGGCACCCAGTGTTGCTCCTGGAACATCTACAAGTGGAGAGGCACCAACACAGACTGGATCAACACCTGCAGGATTAGCTGATGAGTCAACTAATTCTACTCCACGCCGGGAGCCCCAAGTTAACCAGGCTCAGCTTACACAGGTATAAGGGAATGTTTTTTGAAGCACCTCACATCTAGGTTGATGCAGTTTTGTATGATTTTAATTATTTAAAGCTAAAAAAAAAAAAGTCTTTACTACAAGCCTCATACACTGCATTGGATGACATTTTTTCAACAGACTATCTTTCTGTCACAGAATCTGTCATTACTTCTAGCTCCCACAGCATGTTTGTGCTCCCCCTGATTCCACACACCTTGCTGCTCTTCATGTCTGTCTAACATTGATGTTTTGCTTCCTCCCACACCAAACACAGAGACGGGGGTCTATTACACAGTGTTAGAATGATGTCGGCATTAGTCGAAAGTCTTGAGGTTTTAGGGGTGAATATTAAATAAATGCCTTCTCTAGCAACCTCTCCCCTTTCAGCGATTTACCCAATCCAACAATTAAATTGATGTCACATTGCAGTCCTTAAAGGCGATAGCAACAGCTGTTAAGCTGTTTAACTTGTCCTTTTACTTTTATCCAATTTTTCAAAGTGCAGGCTAACTTCAGGTTGTGTAGTTTGGTGGCCTTGTCAGAAAAATCAAACAGGTGGAATGTTTAGCTATCTTCACTTTTTTTATATTCTGCATGCACTGAATCCTGGGCCACTGTTTGTTTTATAACAGGGAAGATGCAGAGGGAGAGAGAGGCCCACACAGTTCCGCCAGGAGCAACTCCAGCAGGTATAAGAGCCATCAGGGAGAGGGGGAGAAATTAAAGAATAGGGCAAGTAAATATAGAGAGGTTGTAGTGAGGACTGAAAAGTGAAGATCGTTTAAGGGCGTGTTAGAACTAAATATAAAAAACCCCACATCGGTCATTTGAGTGTTAAAAAAACTTGAGTTGCCCCGACCCACATGTTTTTTCCCGTACATCTTTTTAAAAAAACAAAGAACAAAACAATGTTTTTGTTGTCTGATGTTCCAGCTGATGGACATGGGTTTCTCAAGAGAGCATGCCTTAGAAGCTCTACTAAACACCAGTACCATGGAGCAGGCCACAGAGTACCTCCTTACACATCCACCACCTCTTCTCGGTGGAGCAGTAAGAGTAAGAATCAATACAAAAGACATACATCCATTCCTTGATTCATTTGTCAGTCTTTAGCAACTTACATGTTACTCCTTTTCTGTGAAGGATCTAACCATGTCTGAGGAGGACCAGATGATGCGGGCCATTGCCATGTCACTCGGGCAGGAGGTCAGCATGGAGCAGCGTTCAGATTCTCCTGAGGTGTGAAACAGTTAATGCTGAAAATTTTTAAAAAATTAAAATTTAACATGCATGTAGCCATATTAAGTAAAGCATCTTTTTAAAGAATTTCCATCGTTGTCTCAGGAAGCAGCACGTCGACGTGAGGAAGAGGATAGGAGAGCCAGGGAACGGGCAGAGGAGGAGGAGGCCCGCTGCTTGGAACGATTCATGGAGGCTGAGCCTCTAGACCCCAAGGAACTTCATACTTTTACTGACTCCATGTTGCCAGGCTGCTTCCATCTTCTAGATGAGCTACCTGACACTGTGTACCGACTCTGTGATCTGCTGATGACTGCTATCAAGAGGAATGGACCAGAGTACAGAGATCTCATCCTTGGACAAGTTGTTCACCAGGTCAGTGGATAATCATATATACACACTGTATTTCCTATTATGGGACATACACGTTTGACTAAATCCTGTTCATGGATGGGAAAAATATCTACATGGCATGTGTGTGTGTCATGTAAATTTGTAATTTTCCAATTTGCAGTTCTTTCGTTCAATCGCTTAAATATGGTTAATGAGTACCATGAAATGTAACCATGAACTAAATGATTGACTTTCAGTCAAAGCACTTCCAGCATTCAAATAAAATCCTATCATTATATTATTACATCTGATTGTGTTCTGTGTAGGTGTGGGAGGCAGCAGATGTGCTTATTAAGGCAGCTGAACCTCTGACAACCAGTGACACAAAGACGGTGTCAGAGTGGACAAGACAGATGGCCACACTGCCCCAGGCCTCTAAGCTGGCAACACGAATTCTTCTTCTTACGTTGCTTTTTGAGGTTAGAGGAAATTATTTTTTAACTGTCTTATTTGTTTAATATGTTTCAATAAATAATTTTTTTCTTGTTTAAAAGGAACTTAAGCTACTTGGTGCCAGAGTGGTGGAAAAGAGTGGGATTCTTGATTTACTGATTAAGCTGCTGGAGGTTGTACAACCTTGTCTGCAAGCCGCTAAAGAACAAAAAGACATCCAGACTCCAAAGTGAGTTTCATCAATCTTTTTATCATTTGTTTTTTGGGGTTAATCAGAATGTGTTTATGCAATATAGTTGTGCTTTTTACACATTTGCAGATGGATCACACCAGTTCTGTTGATCATTGATTTCTATGAGAAAATGGCAGTCTCTTCAAAGCGCAGAGAACAAATGAACAAGGTAATGATCAGTTATAAGTTCATTGGGGGAATACAGTGTATGTGTTTCCTATATTTTGAAAATGCACATTGGCATCTCTGCTTTGCCCGGTGGGGGGGTGGATTATGATATATATTTAAGTTTTGTGGTTTTAATTTTGTGCTCTTCCCCCCTTTAGTATTTGCAGCCCAATGGGAATAACTGGAGATGGTTTGATGACCGTTCAGGCCGCTGGTGCAGTTACAGTGCTTCAAACAACAGTACCATTGACTCTGCATGGAGAGCAGGGGAGAGCAGTGTCCGCTTCACAGCTGGACGCCGGAGATATACTGTGCAGTTTAACACTATGGTACAGGTATGCTCAAACACATGGCTGACATCTGTTCTTCTAAAATTTCTATAAAGCAAATTGTATGATAAATAGTGTTTGTTATAGTGTGGAATTGCTTCATTTGATATGCCACTTATCCACTGAATAGGTAAATGAAGAGACTGGCAACAGAAGACCAGTAATGTTGACTGTCCAGAGAGTGCCTCGCCTGCCAAAACCTGCCAAGACGGGGAGTATTACTGACCCAGAGAGAGAAGAAGGGGAAAAGAGCAAAGCCGTGGAGACGCACACTGATTTGGAGTCAAGTGCAGCATTGGAGATAAATACCACCAAGGATGACTCTAATCAGTTGAAGGAAACCATCTCAGTACCATCATCTTCTCTGGAGTCTGACTACTCCCAGGGCTCTGACATTGTTGTGCAGGGCCTGACTGAGGATATGACCACTGTTCTCATTCGTGCTTGCGTCAGCATGATAAGTGTTCCTGTAGACCCAGACACCCTCCATGCAACATTGCGCCTCTGTTTGCGTCTTACGCGCAATCACCGCTATGCTATGATGTTTGCTGAGTTGAAGAGCACACGTATGATTCTGGGGCTGACTCAGAGCTCTGGCTTCAATGGCTTTACCCCACTTGTTACTCTGCTCTTCAGACATATCATAGAAGATCCTGCTACACTGCGGCACACCATGGAGAAGGTTAGCCTGATCTGTGTACTTTTCAGATGATGTAGTAATATAATCTTTTTTTTGTTTTAAATAATTGCATTTTCATATCATGAATACATTTTTTTGTTACCATAGGTGGTGAGGTCAGCAGTGACTAGCGGAGCAGGTAGCACTACATCAGGGGTGGTGTCAGGCAGTCTTGGCTCCAGAGAAATCAATTATATCCTTCGTGTATTGGGTCCTGCTGCCTGTCGTAATCCCGAATGCTTTGTTGAAACTGCAAGCAGTTGTGTCCGCATTGCTCTTCCTGCACCACGTGGAGCTGGCACAGGTGAGGGATCCAAAGTTTTAAACAGTTTTTTTTAGTACGGTATTTTTTTAAGATAGATGTGTAAGACAGAAACAGTCCAGAGTGAATTATTGTGAACTTGTACTTTTTTTTCTACAGCCTCTGATGATGAGTTTGAGAACCTCCGAATAAAGGGACCTAATGCCGTGCAGCTGGTGAAGACCACCCCAGTAAAACTGTCTGCTTTACCAACTATACCTGAAACTATCAAGGACGTCATCTATGACATGCTTAATGCTTTGGCGGCCTACCACGCACCAGACGAACGTAAGCTGTTAATCAAACCCTATCCTCCAGACAATGAGTGTGTTGTTTTAACTGTACTAAGTGTTTCTTTGTCTGTGGTATAGCTGAGCGTACAGAAGAACGTGCAGCTGTGGTGCCTGGTGGTCAAGACTTGTGTCAAATACTGCAGGATGTGGGAGATGATGTCTATCAGCAGTACAGACTCACCCGACAGGGCAGTGACTTTGACTCCCAGTCTGCTTTCCATATCAACGTGAGTCTCAGGTTTTCCGACATCTATCAAAAAATTACACATGTAATTTTAATAACCTTAAAAATAGAGGCCTGTCTCTTCCTCTCAGACTCAAGTGTTTGCTGCTGATGGAGCTGTCCCCGAGTCTTCCCAGTCTGGAACACCACAAGGAGAGGGTAAGTCTAAATTGATTGCACCTTATAAGACAGTTGACAATATTGTTGAATCGGTTATTGTTGATTTTTTTTTTTAAATACTCTAGCCTCCACACCAGAAGAGATGCGTGAGGAAAAGAAAGAACAGGAAGGAGAAAAAAACACAAGCTCAGAGGAGAGCAAAGCAGCCAAGGTAAAGGCAAGCAAGCCTTTAATGCCTACTTCCACCATTTTGAGACTGCTGGCTGAACTGGTACGCTCTTATGTGGGCATCGCTACACTAATCGCCTCCTACAGCTACACGGCTGGACAGTCTGAGCTTATCAAGGAGGTGAGTAGTTATACATCTTGTTTTTGCCTTTTATATTAAATGGTTGGTGAATACACTGCATGTATTATTTTCTTTTGTAAATTATAAACACCATTTTGACCTTGTGTTCCGAAAGGACTGCAGTGTTTTAGCCTTTGTGCTAGACCACCTGCTGCCCCATACCCAGAATTCTGAGGACAAAGATACTCCAGCTTTAGCACGTCTGTTCCTTGCAAGCCTAGCAGCTGCCGGTACTGGCACTGATGCACAGGTGGCTCTAGTAAATGAGGTGAAGGCTGCCCTAAGTCGAGCTCTAGCAATGCCAGAAGGTGCTGAAAAACATGCCAGGTAATTGATGCCAAAATATGTTATTCTGAGCAAGGTATTGATAATTAATCTAATATTATTAAATAAATAATATTGCATTGACTGTGTTTCTTATTTTCCAGACTTCAGGCAGTTATGTGCATTATCAGCACCATCATGGAATCTTGTCCATCCACATCCAGTTTTTATAGTACAGCAGCTGCCAAAACACAACACAATGGCATGAACAATATTATAAGGCTCTTTCTCAAGAAGGGATTGGTGAATGACTTGGCACGTGTCCCTCACAGCTTGGATTTATCCAGGTATATGTGTATACATTTTTATTTCATTTAATTTTTACCTTACAAAAATGAGCAAATGGCATTACAAAAAAGGTCTCTGGCTTTTCTCTATCACAAATCTTTCTGAATGGAAAATTTGATAAACTCAGTTTTGCACAATATTTATGCCAAACAGAATCATTGTCTAACATCCTTAACATTTTCATTTTCTCTAGTCCCAACATGGCCAACACTGTTAATGCTGCCCTGAAACCATTGGAAACTCTATCCCGCATTGTTAACCAGCCCAGTAGTCTGTTTGGAAGCAAAGGAAGCTCCAGCAAAAACAAAGCAGAACATGACACAGTGGGCACTGCCAGGGATACCAACAGTAACACTCAGGATCAAGGTACCAAAACTTGTCAGTATGCCTCAACAGTTGAGGTCCACTGATTCCAGTTATGTTTTATTGTTGAGTGTGTATTGTCAATTTAAGGGGAGTCTGGTGAGGCAGAGCCAGTGGAGGGCAACCACCGGGTGCAGGGAACAGACAATGATCTCATGGATGGTGAGACAGAGGGAGACACAGTGGTCATTGCTGGCCAGCCAGAGGTTCTCAGCACACAAGCTATGCAGGTGATCAGTGTTACATATGATATATGATTTTTTTTTACTACACCATACATTATTAATCATTTTGAAAAAGTAGCTATGATGAATCTAGTATTCATAATTTTCTTTTTTTGCCTTGTTTTTTCTAATGATTTGTAGGTTGAGAATGAGTTGGTGGATTTAATTGATGAGCTACTGGAGAGAGATGCCGGAACTGTCAACAGCACAATTATAGGTAAGCTATATAGATTTAGGAAAAGATGTCAATGATTGGCTTTGATAAGTTAATTGTGCAACATCTATCTGGGGAAACTGCACATGCTAATTTTTAGTCTAGCACTATTCACAGTATGGTTAACGGATTTTCTGTGTGAAGTGACTATCCCATTACTGAATATATGTACATTGACCGCAAACCAAAACTGCGCATGCATATAAAGTGACTTAAATTAAATCACATTATTGGTGCATGATTTTAATGGATGCTGAACTGCTTCTAAATAGTAGGGCGAAGTGGGGAAGTTGAATCCCAAGAAGATGTATTGATGGATGAGGCGCCCTCCAATATCAGCCAGGCATCGACTCTTCAGGCCAATCGAGAAGGTATTTTTGACAGTTTTATTAGTTATAATTATAAGTGTAACCAAGAAAAGCATTTATGGAGCGTAGATCTCTGCCAAGCAGCTCATTCCCCTGCATACTGTGACTTACACACATGCACACATGTTAGATTCCATGAACATCCTGGAACCAGAAGATGAGGAGCACACACAGGAGGAAGATTCTAGTGGCAGTAATGATGACGAGGATAGTCAGGATGAAGAGGAAGAGGAGGAAGAAGAGGAAGAGGAGGATCAGGTACGGGTTAAGTAAAATGAGATGCTGTCGTTATTTTTCATTGTCTATACTTTTCACTTATGGCTCATTGTAATCACCAAGGATGACGAAGAAGGAGATGAGGATGACGATGATGAAGGATCAGAGATGGAATTGGATGAGGATTTCCCTGAGATTAATGCTGCACCACATATTCGGTTCGAAAGGTTTGACAGGGATGATGACCTCATCATAGAATTTGACAACATGTTTTCCAACAATGGTAAGCAAGGTTTTTGATAACTGACATTGTGAGTTTTGAAAGTTTATTTTAAGTTTGAGAAGTTTCAATGATGAATAAATTCTGAGTGAAGCCTTCTTTTTTCTTCATCCCCACCACTAAAAAAAAGCTGACATCCCACCCTCTCCAGGAAACATCCCAACTTCCCACCCCCTTATGGTGCGTCATGTTGACCACGGCTCCCTAACCCTAGGTGTAGCAGGTACTAGTACTCGTCTGGCACAAGGCATGGGCCGCAGCCAGCGAACTCTTCGCCAACTCACTGCAAACAGCGGACACACAATTCATGTCCATTACCCTGGCAACCGTCAGCCCAACCCTCCACTCATCTTGCAAAGGTGGAGGTTTTGTTTCAAAATTATTTTGCTGCTGTTATTTTGGCTAATTCATTTAATACATCTTTTTTTTCTTTTTAAGATTATTGGGCCCCAGTGCTGCAGCAGACATATTACAGCTGTCTAACTCCTTGCCTCTACAATCTCGTGGCCGTGCTCGACTTTTAGTTGGAAATGAAGATGTTCATATCATTGCTCGTTCTGATGACGAGTTGTTGGATGATTTTTTCCATGAACAGAGCAGCACTGGAGGACAAGCAGGTGGGAATTATTTACTTATTAGTATGTTTTTAACTAGTTTTACTTATTTTATGCAATGATCTTGTGGTTTAGTACTGACTGATTGAACATTATTCTGTTTTCAGGCACTCTTTCTAGTATCCCCACTGCTTTAACTAGATGGACAGATGAGTGTAAGGTTCTGGATGCTGAAAGTATGCATGACTGTGTAGCAGGTATGTTTCCTTTTGTTTTATTTACTATTGGATTAAGAAACATTTGATGGCTGACAAAATGAGGCTTAATTTAAAAAAAAAAAAAAAAAAAAAGGTTTTATTTTGTGATAAAACTTGTTAGGGTTGGGACATTTCACAAAATATACAAAATGACAAAGTTGTCATTGATGTGAAGCAGCAAAATGTCCTTGAAACACATTCACTAATACCTTGTTAGATCTCTTTCAGTTCACGTTGGGCTCGTGATATGCACATAAGAGAGGAGTAATGTGGCTGCATTTTAAATGACTAAGACATGTCTCTGCCTTTGTTCAGTGGTGAAGGTACCCATCCTGCAGCATCTTGAAAGTCTCAGAGATGAAGAACTGGAAGAGCGTAGAGAGAAGAGGAGGCGGCAGCTGGCTGAAGAGGAGGAGTCAAAGCAGAATGAGAGGAGGGCATCTGGAGCAGAGCAGAGCAGGGAACAGAGCCTGCAGGTGAATAATTGTGGAATTTGTATTTTTAAAACAACATTCAATACATATTTTGACCCATTATACTTTTCAAAGAGATAATTTAAATTTTATTCTTCACAGGGTTCAGGTTTGGGGACAATTAATGGTTCAGAGAACACTGCAGGTACTGTATCTGTGGATTTGTTTCTTTTCTGACTTTTTAAAATTCCTCAGTGATGGCCACCCAGTTACCAGCAACCAGCAGAGCTTGCTGTGGGATGAGGTAGTAGTTTGTATAGTTTTAGGATCACACCAGATCTGGGAGATAACTATACAGTCTACTGTCTTTCCCATGGTAATGCCATACCAGCTCAACATCGAGTGCCGCAAATGAGCAAGATTGTAAATTTGAAATTGCTTCCTAACAGAGTAAGCTGTTGCTGTGTATTACTTTAATAAGCAACTTATTCTAGTAGTTCAGTTATTTTTTCCTCAGAAGCTCTTTTATTTGGTCCTCTTTTTATTTTGTCCTCAGATGCTCTTTTTTTCATATGGATATTGTTTTGATGCTGCTAGAGCTGGCTTTGCTGTGGTGAGGTAGTAAGTTGTGTTGTTGTTGGGGATCAAGATTGTACACCCTGTTGAGGAGATAACTATACAACTTACTGCCTTCCTCAGGAAGGGCTAATGTCATCAATGTGAAAAATAACTTGCCATACTGTTGTTTTAATTTTGTATATATACCTGTATTGACTGTTTGTTGTTTACATGTTGGATATTTAATAATTTATTTTTTTTCTGGATCTTGCAGTGGGTGAACAGACTCAAAGTGGCATGGTATCATGTCTAGACCCTCCCAGGGTTTCAGAGGGGTTCCTTACAGCTCCTCCCTCTGAAGCAGTCACTCCTACCACACCTGCTCCTCATGAACAGGCATTGGTGTCCCTGGAGACGGCAATTGGTCAGCAGGTCCACCAACCAATTGCTGACCTGCTGCAGGCTGAGTCGCACACCAGCTCACTGGCAGCTCTGGCCGGGACAGGACTCTCCTTGTCTGGATCTGAGAGGCCAGCTAGTGAAGTGGAGGCATCTCAGATGGAAATGTCCCCTGCACCCACAACTGGTGAGAGAGGAGGAGGAGCGTTGGATGAAGGCAGGGAAGGTAGACTAACTTTGTAGACTCTTTTACAACAAAGAGTAAGGGTTTATATCTGCTGTGTTTAATAGGTTGATAGTGTTCCTTAGTCGTTGTTATAAACTGAATAATGTATGTTTGTTTTTTGCCTGTCCAGAAGATTGGCTTTTAGATACTGCTTTTAATTTCTTAACATTTACATTTTTCTCCTCCCACCCCTGCACTTGGCCTCATCATCAGCATCTCTAAGTCCAGATATTGTGGAGAGTACGGAACCTGCAATTGTTGGTGTATCGCAGCTTGAAGGGTCGCCCATGGACACCAGCAGCCCTGCCTCTGCAACACAGGAAGAACCTGCTACTAACCCAGCTCAAACTGTCCAGCTTTCTCAGGAACTTTCTGGTAGTGGGGAGAGTGGACTGACCGATAGACACACAGATGCAGAGACTGGGTGAGTAGCTAAGTTTTTCTACTTATATAGAGCAGGTGTGGATGTAAACTGCTTTATTTAAGCATAAACCTTCAGCAACAGAAAATTGACTTTGTTTTCTTTTTAATAAGTTAACACATTTTGTCTATATAGCACTTGGCAAAAGCATTTCTAAATGTTTACAGCTCCACTTCTGTCTCTTCACCTGGGGAAACCATGCCCAGGAGTGATAGTGCTGACAGCCAGTCCCAGGCCATCCAAGAAGAGCCCCTTCCATCCACCAGCAATGAGGAGGAGGACCCACTTGCAGGTAAAACTGAACGCTTTCCACTTCATCAGTTATTTTTTTTAAAGATTTAAAGAAATCTTAAGTTATATTCTAATGGTGTGTAATTCTAGGCATTAGCCTGCCAGAGGGTGTGGATCCCTCTTTCCTTGCAGCTCTTCCTGAAGACATTCGCCGAGAAGTGCTCCAGAATCAGCTTGGCATCAGACCGCCTTCCCGTCCTCCTGTCAGCACCAGTCTGCCCTCCACCACTGCACCTGTATTGGGAGGACCAGGAGTTACAGAAGTCAGCCCTGAGTTTCTGGCTGCTTTGCCACCTGCCATCCAAGAGGAAGTGAGTTGCTGTTACTTAATGATCCATTCTACCTTTATTTGTACCTTTATTCTGTGAACGAACCTGACTGGTGTAGGTATTTTGATGTGAATAATGATAAGAGTAGCAGAATGAATTTGAGCATAGAAATATGCTGACTTTAAGAACATACTGTACAGCTTAGACCCAAGTGATTACTTAGCATACGTAAGCATTCCATTTGTTGTCATAGGTACTTGCCCAACAACGAGCAGAGCAACAGCGCAGGGAGCTAGCCCAACAGCCCCCACAAGGGGACACTCCTTTGGATCCAGTCACATTTATCCAGACACTGCCCTCAGAGCTTCGGCGTAGTGTTCTGGAGGACATGGAGGATAGTGTGTTGGCTGTCATGCCACCAGATATTGCTGCTGAAGCAGCTGCATTGCGGAGGGAGCAAGAAGCACGGCAGAGACAACTGATGCATGAAAGGTTGTTTGGTCATAGCTCCTCTTCAGCTCTTTCTGCCATCTTGCGCTCACCAGCCTTCACCAGTCGTTTAGGAAGTAATCGAGGTGTCCAGTACACCCGACTGGCTGTACAGAGAGGAGGCACCTTTCAAATGGGGGGAGGGACAAACCACAGGTATGGAAAAATGCTAATCCAACCTTTTTTCTTACACAATTGATGCAATGAAACTCCACTTAACAGAAAGAAAATGGTTTTGTTCTTCCAGGCCATCTGGTTCCAGTGTGGACTCTTTGTTACGTCTGCGTGGTCGATTGCTTTTGGACCACGAGGCCTTGTCCTGTCTGCTAGTTCTGTTGTTTGTGGATGAGCCAAAGCTCAACACCAGCCGTTTGCACCGTGTGCTCAGAAACCTCTGCTACCACTCCCAGACGCGTGGATGGGTTATCCGCAGTCTGTTATCCATCCTCCAACGCAGCAGTGAGAGTGAAGTGTGTGTAGAGACCCCACGTTTAGAGGACTCTCGAGGCAAAAGGAATAGCCAAGGAAGCTGTGGAGGAAAAGGCACTACATCATCTCTCTCTTCATCATCAACTTCCTCCTTAGAGCTGCTTAACAGGGTGGAGTCTCGCAGCTCCAGTCAGCTCTCCTGGCTTTCTGTTTCAATGGATGCAGCCTTAGGCTGCCGGACAAACATTTTCCAGATTCAAAGAGTATCTAGTCGAAAGCACGCTGACAGGCACACCACTGGTGCATCTGCAAGCTCAGCAACTTTGGGGGGAGGAGTGTCAAGCACGCCGGCAGGTGTCACATGTGGAGGTGGTGGGGGAGGCACTACTGTTCACATCCACCCTCAAGCAGCTCCAGTAGTATGTCGACATGTACTGGATACACTTATTCAGCTTGCAAAGGTGAGGGCCATTTTTGTCAAATTGAATGGCAGGGTGGGAAAATAAAGTTAAAACTGGATTGCATTTTTTTTTTCTCCCCGTTTCCATAGGTATTCCCCAGTCACTTCACACAGCAGCGTTGTAAGGATCTGTCAGCCTCCGCTTCTGATCTGGACTCTCGTCTTTGTTCAGTCTCGACTGGAGGAGTGGGTGGAGGTGTTGGCACGAGGTCAGTGCCCCAGCCCCAATGTAACACCACCTCCAATTCTTCCAACACCCAAAACTCCTTAGGTGCTACTGCTGCTAATCTTCAGTCTCTTGGAATTTCCACGGACTTTTGGGATCTGCTGGTCAAGCTGGATAACATGAATGTCAGTCGCAAGGGCAAAGCCTCCATGAAGATGGTGCCTCTGGGTGGAAGTGCAGAGGCTGAGGGTGCTCAGTTCAGCTTGGAGACCTCCCCTCTAGGCCAGCTGATGAACATGCTCTCTCATCCTGTCATTCGACGGAGCTCGCTCCTCACGGAAAAGTTGCTGCGTCTTCTGTCCCTCATATCGATTGCCCTTCCTGACAACAAAGCCACAGAGGTGCCTGCTGGACACCCCACCCCACAAGCCGTAAATCCCAATGTGGCAACCAGCTCAGGAGCCACAGCCCCCATCACAACACTCGGCACCTTAACTACCACAGTGGGTTCTATTCAGCCTACAGTGGTAGTCCCAGGGTCATCAGTGGTGGGAACTGCAGCTCAGGGACCATCCTCAGGGACCATTCTTGTAGCCTCCCAGACTCCTTCAACAACAATCTCTATACCTACATCTACTGGAACTACAGGTAGTGTAATTTAAGCATATTTAGCATGTTATAGGATAATTAGCAGAAGTTAAATGAAAATAAAATTGTCATCTTGGCACACAGGAAAACAGAAGATTACAGCCAGTGTTATAGAGAGTGAAAAGATGGCTTCCAGTGGGCTGACTGAGAAACAGCTTCAGCTATCTGTTGAGGTATGAGGATTATTGTGCCAGCATCTAAAATGTGTTTTCAAAGTTTGTCATTGACAATAAATACAATTTTTTACATTGAAGATAAAGGATTTTTTTTTTACTGAGTGAGACAATTTTATACAATAAAATTTCTACAGCCTTTGTAAAGAAATCTTCAAGATTTATTTTGTTAATGAATTATCATAACCCTTGATTTTCTAATGACTTATGTAATGTTGACCATAGGTGTTGACGTCTCACTCGTGTTCAGAGGAAGGTCTAGAGGATGCCGCTAATATTCTCCTACAGTTATCTAGAGGAGATGGTGCCACCAGAGATACTGTGCTCAAGCTGCTCCTTAGTGGAGCTCGACACCTAGGGTACACTCTTTGTAAACAGATTGGTGAGTACCAGGCAGTTACATCGGTGGACTGTATGTTGTCGTACTTCTCTTT
>BJFM01003061.1:47013-76428 GCA_016586285.1 Arothron firmamentum
TTTATTTTTTTTTAAATTTTATATTTGCTTTCCTTTAGGCACATTACTGGCTGAACTTAGAGAATACAATTTGGAGCAGCAGAGACGTGCACAAGCTGATTTACACTCCCCAGATGCTCCAGAAGATTCCTCCATCACAGCCAGGCTTAAGGGAAAGATGAAAAGCAGGTTAGCTACAATATTAGTGGATTTGTGATATATCATTGTATACAATTTTATATAACCTGTATTTCCATTGTCACATTTATATCTTTTTAAAATAAAGGTTTGATGGTGCAGAAAGTGTAGTGATTGTTGCTGCACAGAAGCGTACTCTTGGTGGACGTGAACTACAGTTACCGTGCATGAGCTCACTAACTTCAAAAACATCAACACAAAAATTCTTTTTGCGAGTACTGCAAGTCATTATCCAGCTGCGTGAGGACACAAGGCGGGCAAATAAAAAAGCCAAACAAACAGGACGATTAGGTATGGCACTAATTGTGAATGCACATGTTTAAGATAATTTTTAATGCTTATAACACTGACTTACTTTCTTTGTTATCATTTGCCAGGGTCCTCCAGTTTGGGCTCAGCCAGCAGCATCCAGGCTGCAGTACGTCAGCTAGAAGCTGAAGCTGATGCCATTATCCAGATGGTAAGAGAAGGCCAGAGAGGTCGTCGGCTCCAGCAGGGCCCACCACCTACTGTCTCTTCTGCATCTGCTGCTGTGGTTGCTGGGTCTTCAGTAGCTGCTCCCCATCCCCCTGCTGGTGCTGCCGCCACACCTGCTGCAGTTGCAACGGTTAGCATGAGCTGCACTCATGGCGGGCATTATACATTATTGTCTCATTGCATGTATTTTTTAATAACATGCTGTATAAACTAACCCTGGTTTTGTCTGAACTTGTTTTTTGCATTTTGGAAAATTTGAATCTAAAATATCTTTTGTAATGCATGTGACAGTGTCACAATGGATCTTACCACCTGTAACTCTCCAGCTCCAACATGAGGGGGAATTTATTTTTGAATTATATGGCCTCAGCACAAGCCTGTTTTATTGTTGACACGGTTGTAGACTGTATGCTGTATGCTCCATTGTTTTTGTGAATTAATGGCTTTATGTTTATTTGGCTACTTTTTTTCTATCACTTTCTACTTTGGTTTCCGTAGTCTGAAGCACAGTCCATGTCAGAGGCTCAACCAACACAGAGAGATGACTCTCCAATGGATGTGGACCAGCCATCTCCTCTAGAGCAAGATTCGACACCTCTGGGTATGATTTATTGATGACATTTTATTTTGTGTAATCATAATGAAAAGGTCATTGAAGTTTTTTGTCTCTGTAATTCTTTTTCTCACTCCTTTAGTTCGAACCAGTAGAATTTCACTGTACTGATGTTGACAGAAACAATTGCTTATATTAGAGTATAACTTTCTTTTGTTAGATGAGGAAGGAAATGGACAGTCTGAGAGTGAGGAACGACTTCCAGACCTCCCACTACTAAGCGAGCAGTTGTTGTTGGATGAATTGTGGGATATGCTGGGAGAGTGTCTGAAAGAGCTGGAGGAGTCACATGATCAGCATGCTGTGTTGGGTAAGTGAAACTTCCTATTGTTTTACTTTAATGTGTGGCCAAGTGGTCTAGGCCCTAATGATCTGTTTGATTTCCCAGTTCTCCAGCCTGCTGTTGAGGCATTCTTCTTAGTGCACGCCACAGAACGAGAGAGCAAACCACCAGTGAGAGACACCCGGGAGAGCCAGCTTTCTCACATCAAAGATGAGCCTCCACCACTCTCCCCAGCACCCCTTACACCAGCCACCCCTTCTTCCCTAGATCCATTCTTTTCTAGGGAGCCTTCTTCCATGCACATTTCATCAAACCTACCACCAGACACCCAGAAATTCCTTCGGTTTGCTGGTGAGTCTGAAAGATGGAGAATATGGAGAATATATAGATGCTGAATGGAGAATATATAGATGCTTTAATTTATTCGTAAATCATCTAATGTAATCTAATTTACACCCATTACCTTTAGAAACGCACCGCACAGTGCTAAACCAGATTCTGCGGCAGTCCACAACGCACTTGGCCGATGGGCCTTTTGCGGTTCTTGTTGACTACATACGCATCCTGGACTTTGACGTTAAGAGGAAGTAAGTCACGCTGAAAGCAGTATTTTCACTGTGTGTTAAACAGTAACTCACACAGTCTATTTTTACCACCTTTGTAGGTACTTCCGCCAAGAGCTGGAGAGATTGGATGAAGGCCTGAGGAAGGAGGACATGGCTGTACATGTGAGACGAGATCACGTGTTTGAGGACTCATACAGAGAACTTCATCGCAAGAGTCCAGAGGACATGAAGAATAGGCTGTAAGGATCCATTCTGATTCCATTCCAGGTTTTTCTCCCAAAATTATCATTATTTACCCCCCTATTCACTTTCCTTTTGTAGGTACATTGTATTTGAGGGGGAAGAGGGCCAGGATGCTGGTGGTCTGTTAAGAGAATGGTACATGATCATCTCCCGGGAGATGTTCAATCCCATGTATGCACTGTTTCGCACATCACCTGGTGACCGGGTCACATATACCATCAACCCCTCTTCCCATTGTAACCCCAACCACCTGAGCTACTTTAAGTTTGTGGGTCGTGTGGTGGCCAAGGCAGTCTATGATAACCGGTTATTGGAGTGCTACTTCACTCGCAGCTTCTACAAGCACATCTTGGGCAAGAGTGTCAGGTATTCCAGATACTGACAGTTTCAGTTGTTGTATCTGATCACGGCAAAATTTTGATTGTACTCAATGATGTTTGATTACAACAACATTCTCTGTGGTTACAAGGTACACAGACATGGAGAGTGAGGATTACCCATTCTTCCAGGGTTTGGTATACTTGCTGGAGAATGACGTCTCCACATTAGGCTATGAGTTGACTTTTAGCACTGAGGTTTGTTTTTCTTTTTTTGCATTTTTGTTATAATTGTGTCTTGCAGCTTTGCTTAGAGCTAATAAACTGGCATACTAAAACCATGCTTTGGTAGGTCCAGGAGTTTGGAGTGTGTGAAGTGAGGGATCTCAAGCCAAATGGAGCCAATATTCTGGTAACAGAGGACAACAAAAAGGAGTATGTGCATCTGGTGTGTCAGATGAAGATGACAGGTGAGGAGCTAATGCGTATTCTATTATTCCTGCTTTTTAACATTTAATGATGCCATTGAAGAGCATTTGGCCAAACCAGAGTGATTAACTAGTCAAATGTAAAGGGTATGTTTTAAACAAAAACACTAGGTGGCAGTATTCCATACAGCAACACTAATGACAATTGAATTAAAAATCCCAAATTGGGTTTTATGCCAAATAAGCTTACTACTACAATAGGATACGAAGATCCTTGACAGAGTACTTTGATTTGTTCTGTAGGTGCGATCCGGAAGCAGCTGGCAGCCTTCCTGGAGGGATTCTATGAGATTATTCCAAAGAGACTCATCTCCATCTTCACTGAGCAAGAACTGGAGTTGCTTATTTCTGGTCTCCCCACTATTGATATTGATGACCTAAAGGCCAACACCGAATATCACAAATACCAGTCCAGTTCTATCCAGGTATGAATGGGCAGATGTGTGGTGAACACCAGGTTTCTGTGCTTTGTTATGCAGCTGTGGTTGGGTAAAATGTTACAAGTTTCTTCTGTAATTCACTGCTTTTAAGGCTTTTGTATCTTGACCACATTCCTTTTCTAATTCAGATTCAGTGGTTCTGGAGAGCTTTGCGGTCTTTTGACCAGGCAGACAGAGCCAAGTTCCTACAGTTTGTCACTGGCACATCCAAGGTTCCCCTCCAGGGATTTTCTGCACTGGAGGGCATGAACGGCATCCAGAAGTTTCAGATTCACAGAGATGATCGCTCCACTGACCGCTTACCATCCGCTCACACCTGGTATTGACATTTTGGTCATATTAACAAGGCATAAATGATAACACTGTTGTTAGGGTAAAATGTGATTTGTTGTTTTTGTTTTTCCCATCCACAGCTTTAACCAGTTGGACCTCCCAGCTTATGAAAGCTATGAGAAGCTAAGACATATGCTGCTGTTGGCCATTCAGGAATGTTCAGAGGGATTTGGCCTGGCTTAAACCATGAGATTCTCAGCAAACAGATACGATTACAAACACTTGATTTAGATTTGCCTATTCTTGATGCATCGACACCGGTAATTTTGAAGACACACGAACATAGACATCACTGGAGTACTAGTTAAATGGCCTATACTTACTGGTTTCTATTTCATATAGAACAGATATAACCAGCAAGTGAAGTGGACTGATTGATATTGCATACAACACAGAAAGCCTCATGAATGACACAGCCGTGTCTCCCTCCCCAGTTTAATTACAAATGCAAGTGTGGATATTCAGAGGATAAAACATGGACTAATATAAGAGACCTTTTTCTCATTTAGTTTGATTTCTCTGTACAAAAGGTTTGGGAGTTTATTATGTTTAATCTTTTTGTTCTCTGGTTGTGTAAAAATGATAAGAGAATGTTGTTTGAACAGGATGGTTATAAAACATTTGGGGAAAAATTGGTGGTGGTTTCTTGTTGCAGATTTGTTACCTTACAAGCCTTGATCGTGGGGAGCGTTTTTATCAGGGGGGGTATATGAACAACAGGAGTTTTTAGATATTCGCAAAAATGCACTTTTCAGAGTTTTGTGGCATTTTTAAGGAAGGATGGTACAAAAAATGAAGAGATGACCTGAAGGAGATATTTAAAGAAAAACTAGAGTATTTTTGGCTATTAAATTGCTGACCCAGCTTTGAGCCTTTGAATCAGAGTGGAATATCTACATGAATAAATGCATAAAATTGCATCTATTGTGTCCTTGAATAGTGTTTTAAACATTCTTTACCGTCTCCACTCAATGAATTGTAATCATGTCAAAACTATTGTTAATTTTTGGAAAGTTAAGCTATGTAGCGCGGCATTAAGACAAACTTATAATTAACTTGTTATCTCAGCCTGCAATGCATTTTTAGTGCTGCGCAAATGTTTGGTTTTACCTGTCAGTAGGAGACATCCTGACAGTGATGGCCGATCTCAGAACAGATCACTGCCAGCACCTGTGATGTCATCACAGAGGAAAAACTTTCATTAAAGCGACTTGATCAGGTAAAAATGTCTTCAGATGGACACGTTTGTGTCATATATTATACAAGCTCTTGTCTCCTGGGATAAGATGTCCAAAACACGGCGTTATACTTATTTTATGCAGGTGTATTATTAAAACTTGGTTACAGGGAGGGAAAACTACAGCGTTAAATGTCACTAGAAAAAATCAATTTAGCTTTTCCTTGTCAAGCTTATATTTTTTCTCAATGATAGTGAAAGTGTTTTATTAGAGATGTGTTTTATTAATGGTTTAATTTCATTTAAGGATGTTTACAGATTATCTAAGGTTCTCTGTGATGCAGCCAACAAGGCCCGGGCTGTTCCTGCCCAGTGCTGCTTCTCTTCAGGAGAAGCAGGAGCCCGCTGATCTCGGGCTAATCTCGGGCTGCTCTCAAGTCTGTGACATCACTTTATTAGATGCTACGTGACCCCAAACAAGGTCAAATGATCTTAAAAAAAAACCCCAAATAAATCAGACGCTTGACTGATAGTGTAGCACCTGAAAGAAGAATGAGCTGATGTTCTTCACCTTGCCCCCCCCCCAAAAAAAGCTGAAGTCTCTGCTTGTGCGTGTCCTCTCGTCCTCCTGTGTAACGTTCCTTTTCTACCTGCTATGCTGAATTTGTTCCGCTTTGTGAGTCGCTACAACGGTTTTCAAAAACCGACTAAGCCACCCCTTCCGCCTGTGTTGCTGTGGAGGTTCTCCCACCCTCCCCCACAGTCGGTGAATACCTATGCGGCGGCTGCAGAATCGGGAGCATCCGTGTCTGATTTGGTGTGTGCTGAGCCATGAGAAATTGAACTTAAATGCTTTCGTGTGTGTCCTTCAGACCGCCAGCCCAAACTTGCGCTCTCCATCTGCAGCTTTCTGTGCATAATAAATCTACCATTCATTTAATGAGCGTCTGTTGCAGGGTGGAGGCACTAGTTTGAAATTTATGGAGGAAAAATATTGAATCAAGCAGGAAATTTGCTTAAAAAGGGCTGTCATGAGTGACGCATTAAAGCATCTGTGTTACTCCGGAGTTTGCAGATGGAGATCCATCAATCTGCCTCATGCATGTTCTCCAGGAAGACCCCTCCCAATATTTGCTATTCTAGAACAATTTGGTGCTAAAATATACGTGTATGTGTGTAAATGAGTTTCATTTCTGCATCCTAAAAACGCAGCTGCAGGGGCAACAATGGAAACAATTGCCGATGATAAACAAAGTGCAGCATTAATGGAGATCCCTGCTCATGAGTGGATGGTGGAGCCGAGGAGGAAATGAAGGCAGCTTCATTAATAATGGCTGTGATGCTTATGAGCCAGAGAGCCTTTTTACTGCTCCTGTCTTCAGGCTTTCCGGGATAAATCACAGCAAAAATTACAAACGGCCTCCACTGCGCAGAGCACAAATGGGCAGGGAGGCGAGATCAGTTCATTAGAGTAATTGATTCACTGTTTCTAATTAGCCAGAAATGTTTGGAACAGAGTCAGTGAAAGATGGCGTCTAACCCTTCCTTCAGAGGATTGAGAACAGAAACGGATGGAGGGGAAAAAAAGGCCGATTAGTATTCAGGCATGAATCACGTGTTTTATTTCATAAGAACAATAATCTGATCAAAGCACCACAGTTCCAGCCCGACTTGTTTAGTTTTCATCTTCCTAAATATTTAACATTTCCATGGCGGGCTGCTCATGCTGGCAGCTTTTCCGCTCATGGTCGTCTTTTTTCAGGATCCCGAGAACCATAGTGAGTGAGTTTGTGTGTGTGTGTGTGTGTGTGTGGTGGGGGTGGGGGGTCCAGGGGTGCTCTCCTGGCTTCACGATGACTTTAAGCGCTCAGATGTTTGTGCCGTTCGTCCCAGAGGAGGTCGGCTATGGAAGAGAGGCATGGGCAAATGCACACTAGCTGACCTTTGACCCCTGCTGCATGATTTGGTCCGGAGCTTAATTGTCGGTGACAGTCCGTCTACTGTAAAGGCCACTGTCTTCTTCAATTCCAAGTTCCTCACCCCCCCTCCCCATGGCCGCTCCCTCAGTGGGCAACTAGTGGCATCTTAAAGGAGGCGAGTGTCAGTGTCAGGCAGCTACCGCTATCGGAAGGTTTTATGATATAAATCTGTGTTGATTGAAGAGGTTTTGGAGGTAAATCTAACGCTCCCTGTGACATTTACACTGGTGACATCATTATTCTGCATTAAAATGCAAGTATTCGGGAATGATGTTGTTCTGACCTGCCTCGTCACACGAACGGTGCGTCCATGCTGTTCTATCCTTGGGCACAGTCTTGGTCTGCGGGTGTTTTTCTTCACGTGGTTAGCATGTTGAATGGGATGTTTTGTGGTGAGTGAAGTGCGAATCATTCTGGCCGAGCCCCTCTGAAGCACGGTGGCGGTCTAAATCAGTCATTTCCCTCCAATTAGCTCATGATTAACGCCAGGTCACTGATGGCTGGCTGACCTCTGCAGGCGTAATGTCTTTAACTCGGATCATTGGAGCTCCACGCACACACATATGCGCACGCACTCACACACACACACACATGGAGCAACCCAAGAACTGTTTAGTCAGACGATAAACCTGGAAGAAAAAACCAAATGTGAGGCCTTTAAGGCAACGTATCCAAACAGCAAATATTTTATCTTCTTACTAATAAACTAAAGTCAATGTTGTGAGAAGATTTGCATGAAACTTGGTTCTTTCTTTCTGGTGTGATTTCGCAATCATTATTTGTTATTTTCTTACTTTTTTCCCAGAGAAAACTTGTTTCCCAAATGTTCTCCACAGTTCAGCGATCCCTCTTGAAGTGTTTTTCTCCTCCGGCTAATCTGTTTCCAATCATCATTAATGTCGTGATAAAACACGTTGCATAAGCTTCTGACCTTTTTTTTTCTCCCAGCAATACAGCTCTTTGTTCCACTGAACTCCAGATGATGGGAAACCGGGATGGACAGAGTCGTAACGAGTCCAGTGCGCCTCCCTCCAGGATGGCATGCTGTCATCACGTCTTCTTTAATTCTGTGCTTCTCTGGATCTACCAGACTTCCTTCTCGTCTCCCTCAGCCTCCGCCCGCCCACGCTGCAGCCATTTACTAGATTGCATCCATCCCCTCCCTGCTTAAGCCGATGGAATTGTCTCCCTCTATGATTTTTGCTGAGTGCATCTGTTTCTTTTTTTCCTGCAACTCCAGACCCTGAGATCACTAAACGCCCCCCCACCCCGCCCCCACCTACATATATCATTCCATCTCTCCAGCCGGTCTGCCAGCTCGCTCGCAGCAGGGAAAGGAGGCCTTTACTTTTCCAAGGTCGAGTGAGACATCTCCTCACAGATTAATGGGTTTGGGAGACGGAGGAGGGCGCCTGAGGGAGGCGCCTCCTCACAGCTGGTAGAACAGTGAGCTGGATTTGCCCCTGAGCTCAGGTTTGAGTCCGAGGCTGTCACACCCACCCCTGATCCTGTCCATCCTGCAGGTTTTAGCCCTCAACCCAGTCTTCTGTTGAGCATCAAGCTGGAGGTTCGTCGCTCCATGCTAGTCCCAGTCCTTTTTTGCAGGCCCAGCGTATCCTGGGGCAGGAACAGCAGATGGGCACGCCGGCGCTGTTTCGGAGTATGTGGCGCTGACCCAATTACCTGAATCGTTCTGAGCACTTTTATTTTTAGGACGAGTCTGCATTTGTCTTCGTTCCCCAGTGTTTTTTCCCCCCCTCAAACATTTGTTTTCTAACCATTCACAGGAAAGCAATTGTGGAGTTGTGTTCCTGTTGGAGGGAGTGTAGGGTGGCTGTAGCTCAGGTGGTGGACTCCACTCCAGAAATTAGATCCCTCGCCCCCGTTTACATGCTGAAGTGTCCCTGAGCAACACACTGAAGACTGAAGAGCTCCTGTAGCTGCGTGTGATTGGTTAGTTCTCCCTAAACACTGATGTTTTCCTCCTAACCCAAACAAAACACCACTACTCACCTGAGCATCTTTATAATCTCTGCACCTTCATTTCAGATGTGCGGGTCCGTTCAACATGAAGCAGAAGCTTCTACATGTGAAAACACATCAAAGCAGGTGAGAAAGCAGCTGCAGATTACCATCGAGCGCTCCATCGCCGTCGCCAACACCATTTATCTTGTCACGTCTGCAAACGCGCATTCAGACACTCGGAGGATTACCTCGCGCCTTTATTGCTCTGAAATCAGTGCATCTCCCAGACTCACCCCCAGACTCAGATAAGAGGCGGCCCATTTGTATTCGCCAGCGTTCTGAAACAATCATCCCGGTCACGCCTTTAACTCTAATGAGCTGCGGCACAGGCAGAGTCTCAGAGCTGGAACTCATTAAATGAGCTTATCAAAGTTAAACCCAGTGGAGCAAACAGATTATTAACACTAAACATGCAGGTAGAGAAGTGAAACGATGGGCCAGGTGTTGGACTAAATGCTGATGTAAAACATGCCTCATTGTGCTCACACTATATGACTGGACATTTAAAGAAAAGACAAGAGCAGGAACTCATTAGAGGAGGCAAGAAGTTAAGAATGGGGGCAAAAAAAGAATGGTCAGAATCCACTGAGCGTGAGGAGAGAGAGAGAGAGAGAAAGGGAGGGAGGGTGTCAGGCAGAAAAGAAGGGTGATGTCACCTCTATCAGCCAGCCAATGGGAGTCGGGGAAGGAGAGAGGGATAGAGGGAGCGCACGCGGCCGGAGGAGGGTGTGTTTTTCTATCACTGCAGCATCAGCAGAGGGAAGAAGGGCATAATCAATTTCACAGAGACGAGGAAGAAAAGACGTGAGCAGATAAGGACAGAAGAGACAGAAGGAGAGAGAGAGAGAGACAGAGAGAGTGGAGAAAAAGGATCAGGAGTTGTTGGAGTGAAAGAGCATCGCTGCAAAAGGTAAGAGCAAAAATCAGGGACACCCTGTGCAGATGAGCTCGTGAGCATGTTGATGAGGCTGCAGTCTCGTTTGGGATTCACACCTTTGCTCGATGTTTCGCTGCAAAGCACCAGCCTGGTCGCAGCTCCTGATGGACATGTTCTCCATCAGGTGTGAATGGACGAAAACGAGAAAACGAAAGCTATTTCCCACCACTCACCTTTAAAAAAAAAAACCTTTTAATTAATGAAACATTAAATGTCACCTGATGTCTTTGCATCAGTATTCTGGGGTTGTGATTTAGTTCTACTGTGCTGCTGCGTTACCTCAATCATTCTAACCTGTTGGTTTTGATCCTTTTTTCATTTGATTTGTACTTTTCTCCACCTGTGCAGCCTGATGCATGCAACAGGGTCTCTCCTGCCATTAATATTGAATGTTCAGTACAGCACTGCTGTGCGTCGCTCTGCCTCCCCCCTGGGGAGATGAACATAATCGGGCAGATGATTGGGGAGATTTTGGTGAGGCGCTTGTGTCTGACGCACCTGAAGTTGGGATTTTGTTTTGTCCAAAACCTTGGTGATGCCCTCATGTCATAGGATTTTTCTTGAAAGTTGCATAAAGTGCATCAAACTGCACTTTAAACCTGCGGCTCAACATGTCGAGTCGTTTTCTGCCTGTTAAATCTAATGCCGCTCCTTTCTCGCCACCTTGATATGAATATTCGTTTATTTCCTGCTCTCCCCTCCCCCCGCTCATGGCTGAGGGTTGAGCACTGCCTGTGGTCGCAATGTGCTGCCACGATTTTCATTACCGTGGAGGATGAAACTCAGCCGTATGGTCACCAGCCCTGCAGAAACGTCTACGGCCATTTTCCAGTCTCCGCTCTTCCTCCTCCGTCTGTGGCGGGTGCATTTCACGCCATCGGGGCTGGAAAACCTGAGACTGTAACAGAAAAACAAGAGACGGGACCCCTGAGATATCAACAGGAGGCAGGGCAGACGCAGAACCAGTCATACAAAAGGACCCGGAACAAATAAGGGTGTGGCAGCCGCAGACAGTGGAGGTGTGCTCCTCACCTGGCTGTAGGCCACCACCCTGCCCACACCCGATCCCCCATCTGTGGAGAATCAACGACCCATCACCTCAGCGACAGCTCGCTGATCCACCTCTACACATGCGAGGATGGTGTGTGTGTGTGTGTGTGTGTGTGTGTGTGTGTGTGTGTGTGTGTGTGTGTGTGTGTGTGTGTGTGTGTGTGTGTGTGTGTGTGTGTGTGTGTGAGAGTCTTTGTTCATCAGCTCATACCAGCACATATGTGCTGGAAGCAGGGGTGAACCTGCTGCGTCCCTCCCTCCCACCCTGCAGCCCTCAGGACCCCGTAGCTCGTCCCAGATGAAGCCAGCGGGACTGCAGAAGAGCGCAGGCTCGGTGCCCGACGGTGACTGCTTACCATCTGTACAACATGCATACACACACCGCGCCGCACACACTCGCACATTACATAAAGCCGGTCCTGTGAACAGGCTGTGATCGAGCGGCAAGAGTGTGTGTGTGTGTGTGTGTGTGTGTGTGTGCATATGTGTGCATATGTGTGCACGTCCTCTCTATGGCAGCAATGCTCCAGAGACCTGCTGCTGGTCGCATTATCATACTATTCAATGCGGCGGGGTGTGTGTGTGTGTGTGTGTGTGTGTGTGTGTGTGTGTGTGTACAACTGTGGCAGCTGATCCCTGCTCGGTGTTGTGAGCTGCTGCATATTGTTGTGAGAGTAGCAGACTTCACTACAGCAGGATGCAAAATGTAATCCCTTTCTCGCCCTCTCTCTCTCTCTCTCTCTCTCTCTCTCTCTTTCTCATGTGGGTCAGTTAATTGAGCTGTTCCATCAGTAAGATGAATGGAAGCAGGGATTTATGTTAGGAGAGCAGGACAGAGAGGCCAGCGGGATCTGCAGAGGAGGAGGAGGAGGCAGGTTGGTGGAAGCATCATGAAAATTAGAAAGGCAAATGATAATGAAGAGCAGTATCAGAGAGGGAGAAGAAGAAGAAGGAGGGATCAATTAGGATAAAGAAAAGACAAAGGTCATGAGGGAGGATGGGCTGTGGAGAAAAGCAGGAGTGGGACAAGAGGATCCCCAAATGTTCTTCTTCGGACCGTTTGTGCCTCCTTCGTTTTGATGGGAAAATGATGCGAGGAGCTGGTAGTTTTCCAGATGCAGTAGTCGTACAAGCGGAGTGGTGCGCTGGTGTGTGTGTGGGAAGAAGGCAGCGATCTGCTCTCAACCGGAGCGCAACTCCTGCCACACGCAAACGGATCAGCTGAGACGAGCGGCTGACATCCTGTTGCAGTGCAGCAAATGACGCAGCCTCTAATGTTGTGGCCTCGGCCTGATTACTGAGCCGTCTGCTGCCGGATCAAAGTCTCGGCACTTTCTGGGGATTCAGACTCTAAACCGGCGTCGGGGTAAAATAAGGGTTAAGCGGGAGAACTGTCGCTTTCACTGAGGAGTTGATGATACATCTTTCATGTCTGGCTTCCTTTTTACTCTCCTCTGATGACAATAGTGAAGTTCTAAACCTACAAAAGCACATTCAAAGACTTGTTGGGCTTCTCCCTCGAGTTTGCTCCCGGAGTGTTTGTGTCTTTTTGATGCCGAAGTTGTATCAGTACTTCTTTGGGATGCTGTCAACCACAAAACACACACACGCATACATGCACGCACACATACACACTCACTGGTTGCACCTCGGAGACTGTTTGATTTAGGCCTTGCAGACGGGAGTCGGCCCACTGGGTGTTAAGTGGGGATGGTGTCGACATGCTGTCAGAATTCTGGTGAAGAATACATTGTGCCGATTTAGAGGGTCAAAGGTCAGATGAATTGACAGCTCGACCATGGGTAAATGATTAGGGGAGGGAGCTGGGGCAGCGCAGGACAGCTGAAGGAGAAAGAACATTTGCCAAAAAAGCGTAGAGATCAAAGGCTGATTTGAGAGGCAAGAGGACAGGACGGAGCAGTTGGATGAAGTCACTATGTAAACCAGGACCGTCACGGCCAGGAACCCCTGACGAACCTCTTACCCCTGCGATGGCCACCACTCCCCTCTGCTGTTGTCTGTCTCATACTGTTATTCACGCTGCATCAGACAGAGAAGCTCACATTAACCGCTGAAGCAAATATCGATCAGGTCCTGGAAAGATTTGGAAAAATGCATTAATCCCTTTTAGGAAAGTCAGATCTGGTCTGGGGTCTCATAGGATGGCAGAAGGATAATGAATTTTAATCATCAGGGTGAGTTATCATACTTACAGAGAGGGAAGACTGCAGACTTCCCCTGAGAAGCAGATATTCATGATTGGATCAGTCTTGTTATGCCTACTGTTTTGAAGCAAGAGCGGAATTAATCCCGTCAGACCATTAATGAAATCAGAACAGATTATTAAAATAAATAAAGAGAACATTTAAAAAGATATATTTGTTAATATTGATTGGTTGTGATTGGTTTATTATTATTTTAATGGGGGAAAAAAAATCAAAAATGTTAATTACATGAAATAAATTCCGTCATTTCACATTGATGTAATTAAAGAACCAGAGTGGAAAAGCAATCATGCTACAAATCAGCAGAACATAAATTAGTTCTGACTTTCCCTCTGTCTCCTTGATGTTGTCCTTTTCCTCCTCCTCTTCTTTTTTAGTCCTTCACTAAATGACATCTTTGTCCCAGCGAAACACAGAATGTCCCCCCTCCAGCATCGGGGGCCAGTCAGCTCTGTAAAAGGGCCTCAATTGTCCAGTCAGTGGCTATAATTAAACTAAATTGGACCTCTGTCCTGCATCTCTTCCTTTTGGCACCAAACTTTTAACTGCCAAAGATATTTCATGTGCGGCAGGAAGACGGGGAGCCATGGAGCACGCCACCGACAGCCACGGCTCCATGAATGAGTTAACTGTGGCGCCGCAGCAAATGCTGCTGGTGTGACCAAGATTTTATTTTTTTTTTTAACAATTCTTTTGATACATTCCAGAGGGCGTCGCTGTAGTTTCAAAGTAACAAAACTCTTAACTATGTGTTAAAATCCTCCATTTGTTGCATTTACAGCAACACTGCAGTCATGTTCGGGCCCTTACCGCCACTGCTTCGGTGTTTTACATGATTAATATTATTCAACACATGCTGCAGCTGCCTTTTACCATATTGCCGTTTACTTTGGGGAATTCAGTCATATTGACTTTGATTACATCACATCTGCTCCGAGTGACTATGACACAAGAGCTTTGTTTCATTAATATATTGATTGTTCTTTTTCTTAAAATCAGCGCCTTGACAGCCTTTTCAATGCGGCTGGAATTTATTTTTCCTCCTGCACTCTGTTTTTTTCCAATCAATTTTCCTAATGCTCGCTGTTCTTGACCTATCCTTGGCATTGCTTTCGTCCCGGTTGCCGAAATCTTAATCACATCCAAGTTCTCACTGAAGATAGTGCTGTTTAAACGAGGCGCCCAGCCGCCTCCCAGCAGTTTGACATATAAAGTTCCGTACCTTCCATGAAGGTTTATTTATTTTAACTGCTGGCGTTGGAGTGTATTGATTTTGCTTCTCCTCCGCTTTCCACCTCACTGGTATGAATCCTAACCAGTATAGACAGGAACTAGAACACAAGTATGAACGCATCTTCCTCCAGCCCACATCTGTCTCCTCTGGAAGCCTCGTAGATGTTGCTGTCACCATCCGCCGCGTCAGCTGTGATATTCATTAGTGTTGGATTACAGAGAATTGGAGGGGATCAGGTTTTGGAGTGGGCTGTAATCCCTATACACTGGCCTAATTTAATCTCACCTACTGTGCCATCCTATTACACACTACACCCACCGCATGCATGCAGGCAACGGCGGGCGGGGAGGAAGACGAGGGGCGTCAAAGGTTAAAGCAGGGTAATGCCAGGCAGACAAAGAGGAGACAGTGAAAGAAAAGAGTTCCAGGGGGAAGAAATTGATTATGAGCAGCTGGAGAGAGATGGAAGTGGTGGTGGGGGGGCGGGGGGGGGCAGAAAATGTCAGGAACTAAAGAAATGTCAGAGATGAATGTGGTGGTCTGGGGGAAAGGTCCTTAAATTTGGAATCGCGAGCACGTGTGTTTGCTCACTTCTCCTGGCGGGGCACGATTCTGGTTCCGAGTGCACGCGGCGACATTTCTTTAAAGCATTCCATGATTTAGATTGGAAACGTTTGTTTGGTTTTTTTTCCCACCTTGTGGCATTTTGGATTGATATTGACATGAAACACAGCGGCGGTGTGTGTGTGTGTGTGTGTGTGTGTGTGTTTGTGTGTGTGTGTGGGGGGGGTGTTATTGAGTAAGGTGCAGTAGGCAGCCTGGCGTGTTTCATTAGTGTTTTTTATGTTATACAGCATCATTTCTCAGCCAAATTGACAATATTGTGCAGATTTCAGGTCTTTGGCTGACAGACTAAACAGCAGAATGTACAGAACATACAGATTGTGCTTCTAAATTAGCCTGATGTTGGAGTTCAGGGGTAAATTGGCTATGAAACCCTGCATTAAACTACTAAATTGTTTACCCCAGACATCACACTCGCCTGCACAGCCGGAACGACCCAACTCTTCTGTCTTTGTGGCCAAACTTGTTGAGCACACTTTTGTGCCCTCTCTTTTAAAAATTGTTTGTCAAATCTGCGCTGCAAAAGAATTGAAGGATGTTGCAGGAAGCACTCGCGAGGAGGCATCTTGTTAATACAAGCTGGAGATAAAAGGCTCAGTCCCCCATGAGGAAACTCTGGAGCAACGCGGAGGAAAAACAGATTTATTCAGGGGTACAAATGTCACGTCGGAGGAAAGGAGGCAGATAAAGGGGAAAAGAAGAGAAAGCAAACGATGTGTGGATAAAAGGAGAAAGTGGAGGGAGCAGACAGACGGGCCAGGCATTTTTAACAAGCTTAATGAGGTAATTATAAGCGGAGGCCTCATCCTGCAGGCTTTGGGTGGGGCAGCAGATGCAGAGAGAAAGGATGTTTATCATCTGTAGCCTTTTAATAATGTTGATCAGAGATTTAACCAGCGTTCCTGCTCGGGGCCCTGAGCCAAACAAAGTCAGTGTAAGACAGAAGGAGCAGTTAAGACAGGAAACAAGAAATACCACCACATTTCTACACCGTTTGATTAAATAACAGCGAACTAAATTACAAATTTTAAATCCTTCAGACAGAAAAATCAGAGTGCCTGGATGACTTCATTTCTAATCCTCATACATCAATCATTCATCCGTGTTTGTCTTTTCACCACCCCCCCATCACTGCTGCCTGTTTCTCCTTCCACCGCTCCTCCGTCCATGGCTTCAGACAGCCCGTGTTTTATTTATGACTGCGCACTGAACGCCGCTCTGACCGGCGTGCGGTTCGGAGTGGGACAGACATCCCGTACCCGTAAGCGGAGCAGCCGTCGAGTGTCTCCGGCTCCTCGTGGGAGCCTTTTGAGCGTCACACAAAAGCAAAGTTGCTTGAGAAGCGTTGTCAGTGTTGCGAGAGTGGCCTATATAGTATGATCAGCGATGCTCCAAGGAGAGGCAGATGATTAATACGCTACAACAACAATGTCGCTGCTCTATTTTCTTCTGGAGGTGTGAACAGGCTAATGGTAACACTGCCGTAGCACACCGACACTTTCACCAAGTGCTTCATAAATACATTAAATTGAATCCATCTTTGTTAAAATCTGATGTGTCTTCTCAGAGTTCATCAACCGGTTGATCGGCCACAGGGGAAGGTCACAGTTTCCTCTCTGTCTGTCTTTCTTTCTTTTTTCCCTCTGCACCGCACTCGCTTTCTCACAGGAATCTGGGCCAGACCCTTTTCTGTCATTTCTCAGAAGTGTAACAAAACAGGCTGGAAGGAGGGATGAGTCAGTGCTGCAGAGCCGTGGCAGCAGCTGGGGCCTCAGTGCACGAGGCGAGTCTCCACAAAAGTAGAAGGAGCAAATCAAAACAGCAGGTAAACAGAGACGGAGTGTGACTGTGCAAAAAAGCATTTGTCTTCCTTTCACACACTCACTCCATCCGCCTCCTGGAGCAGATCATCTACTGCCAAACCCACTTGTCAAACTTGGCGCAAACGCCGGGATGCAGTTTGTCTGCTTCCTCCTTTTCTTTTGGCTCCATGCTGGAAATTGGTTCCGCAAAATGTCACGTCCTTGATCTACTTGTATCACCACACGAGGAGCGTGTGCGCAGGGGCTGGAGCCGCGCTCCAATGTGGGGAGGGGGATTTGCGAGAGGTGAGGGTCTGCGGCAGAGACGGGGCTGCAGGCCCGAGATAACACAGCGGCTTTTGATGGAGCCTGGGCTCGCTCTGTTGGAGAGAGGAACCATCGCTGCCTCAAAGAGACCTCCGCTGCTGCCTCCATTTGGAACGATTGGATGTGATTACAAAGCAGAAATAGTGCAGTGATGATGACGATGATCATGATGATGACGATAAGGGATGTGATGGGAGTAAGTCAGTCACTTACAGTCGCAGGCTCGTGGGGAGGCTGTGGCAGCCTCCAAAAACACCCAAAGCCTTAATCCCTCCCTGACCTGTTAGCCAAAGTTTGCAGGAATGCTAACCCTTGAATGCTAGCATGTGATCTTGTGTTGTTGGTGATGATGATGTGCTTCAAGGTGGATTCAGAGCAACGTTCCATAAGCTTCCTCTTTTAGGGGAGCAGAGAGAAGCAGAAGGTGGGGTAGGGTAAGAGAGTTCACGCAGAGAAAAGGGGAAGTTTCATTCTGGTATTCTGGTCTGGTAATCAGCAGGGAGCAGAGGATAGAGAACAGAAGAAAAACTACAAATGAAAGAGTTTCTGCAAAGATGGCAGCTAGGAAGGTGGAAACCTTTCAAGTGAAGGTAGGACATAGACAATATGGGAAGTGGAGGAAGCTAAAGATGGAGCCGGAGACACTGGAGACCGCAGATGAAGGCAGGGAGTATAAAGTAGAGATGAGAGAAGGGAGGATGGGGGGGATGGGGTGCAGATGACGAACATGTAACGGGGGAGGGGAGTGAAATATTTGCTGTGTGCAGCTGAGCTGGAGTCAGGAGGTTGTCATGGTGATAGAGCGGTGAGAACAGGAGCGAGACGGAGGACCCTGCGCACCATCTCGCACGTTCGGATGCAAACAGAACGTAGTCATGCATGTCAACGCTGGCCTGCCATGACCGAGGGAGCACGCACACTTCCACACAAGCGCGCACATGTGCACGCAGGTGGTGCGTGCCGGTAAGCTGAGCCGCATCACGTGCACACCTGGGTCCTCCTCCCTCTGCTGCCCTTTATCTTCCTTCAGCCCCATTTGAATGGCAGGCAAATCCCTTTAAACTGACTCGTCTTTCCAGTCAATTGCCTGAACCTGACCTCACGCTCATGCTGCTGCGTGCAAGCGCATGTGTGCCTGCACACTGAGTGACTTTGCACCAGAAACACACAACAAAACATTATGTTTAAAAAATAAAGTCGTTTATTTCGGAGCTCCTCCTCCTGCGCTGGTCCTACCATCAGCCGTCTGGCCCTCCTCTACTCTTCAAACGTTGTTTTGATTTGAAGTGATTTTTAATTTGCGTCATTGCCACCAAGCAGGCCAGCTCGCTGACAAGCAGCAGCAGCTCCGTTGGGTCTTCTGGTGCACGCTCTGCCGGGACACCCACGGTTTGTTTGTGTAGACGGAATTTTCTTCCTAAAATTAATCACTTCTGTAAACATGTTTTCATCTGCTAACTGCTGTTGCAGCTGGGATGAATAATGCCACTTTCTTTTGAACATTATATTTTTATATAATAGCAAAGATAGTCACTTCACTCTGAGCTCCATCATTAGTTTAACCGCTGTTATAATTTCCCTTCAATATTAATGATTCACCCCAAAACAACCCAGAAAAACACTTCTTTTATATTGTGCAGCAAATAATTATACAAATAACCTCCGCTCAGCAGATGGTCACCACCTGTTTATGGCGGTATTTCCCTTTCCTTGGCTCCCAGAAAGACTAATATTTGATTAACTGAAGAGCACTTACAGGGAAGTGCTGCTTTAGCAACTTTTAACAAAGTTAATGGGATTGCCAAGAAGCCTTGGCCTGAGCTAGTTAAGCATTTAGAAGATAGCGATCCCATATTCTGTGAGCTTTTTCTTTTAAAGATGCATCTCCTGCACCTCTCACTTATGTCATCTGACTTCTAATGTTATTTATTTTAGTATTTTTTTCCTTATCAATGCAAGACCATAACCTCCTTCCGGTGAAAAAAAACAAGACTCTTCAGCCGTTTTTGTTGAGTCAAAGTGGCTCCCTAATGCAAATGTGTTAGCAAAGCGGCATGTGTGACCTTGCCCTGCCGGCAGATCATTTCCCTAAAGAGGTGGAAACGATGGGATTACACCCAGCCCACACAAAGCTTGTCAACTCTTTCAGGAAAAAATAAATCTGAGGCTTTCTGCAGGCAGGCTCCAGGTTGACAACCACCTTTTAGATATGAAAGCATCAGGAGCGTTTGAATGAGACATAAATAAGACGCGTGTTCTCACAAACGGTGTTCTCATTCATCTTTCTGTGCTGCACTCGTTAATTCCTCGCCTCACCTCTCGAACAACTAACCTGTTGTGATGGAGGTTGTAGGTCACGTAGACATGCTCCGCCCACTCCTGGGAGAGGAGCGTGACATTTCTCCCAGCGGAGGCGGCCACGTGTCCTTGCATGTCACACCAGTAAATGGCGGCTGTGTCCTCCATCGCTGTGCAGACTACTTATCACCTGACCCGCGGGACCGCTCCCCCCTCTTCCTCCGCCCTCTCTCTTGCAGGGGTCTCTCCTCCCACATCACCATCCGCTCGAACAAACACAGATCCGTCTCCCACCTGCTCGCTGCGGCCGACACAAACCCAAACACGCCGCTCTCCGCACATATGCTCCATTCACACCCGAGTCTCATCAGATAAGCTTTGAGCTCTCTCGTTCTGCCGCCGCTCTATTCATTCACGCCTGCCCTGGATCACAATACCTGGGAGAATTTACATAAATTCACGCAGCCGTTTGCGTCAGATCACCGTTTTATTCACACGCAAGAGATGGCGCTCCCTCCGGTGCTCTTTCCTACGCTGTGTTGATCCTGAGCTGGTTTGTCATTTCCGTCACTATTTAGCTTCTGTGTTTTGGTTCAGGGTTCGCTCTGACAGATGCTACGCTGATGTCAGCTCTTCATGCAGCCCCCGTGTTGTTGCGCCGTCCCCAAAGGCTTTAATGGTGTACTCACATCAAATCTTATCTGGCTCCGTAACGAATAAATGGGCTCATGCTAATACGCTTACTGAGCTTCCGATCCACAGGCAATGTTTTTTTTTTTCCCTTTTTCCTAAGCCATTGTTGAAGTGAAGAATAAACGCAGATGTGAAGGTCAAAAATGCTCAGAATAAGAAAGAAAAAACCAAGCACAAACGAGTGGAGCTCTGAAGGAACAGGAGAAATGAGAGAGGCTGAGTGTGGAAGATAAAGACATAAGCAGAGGCTGCAGGACAGAAGAGGAGGCAGGAGACAGAAGGAAGGTCACCGCTAATAGCTCTTCTGTGTAATTTCATAATGTCCTGATTGCTCCTGTTTGCCCAATCTAATGCCATTAACTATCTGCCGCATGGACTCTGATCCATTACGCCACAAAGGATCTTCCCAGGCTGCTTGTGTTCATCACCATACCTTTCTGCTCATAGAGTGCATAACAATGCATATATGGAGGTGTGCGACATGGGCGGGGGCGTTTGCATCGTATTTTACATCTTCTGCCTGACACAGAGGGTGTGTCCACAGTGACTGCTTTGTTCTGCAGGTGCCGAATCCAACTGAAGCGGTTGCTAATGAAGCAAATGACTACTGAAAGCAACAGTGCAATAACAATGTGTGTGTGTGTTTGTGTGTGTGTGTGTGTGTGTGTGTGTGTGTGTGTGTGTGTGTGTGTGTGTGTGTGTGTGTACACGCAGAATAATTGCAGATGCAGAAAAAATCCATTTGTGTGTCATACTTGGATTACAGGTGGAAAAGAAAGGAAATATTTAAAAAAAAAATTTAAAAAAGCCTTGTTGAGCTCATTAATATGCTCCAGTCCTAATGCAGGTCAGCCATCTATGCTATTAGGAAGCAAACAGAAATCTTTTTACTGGTACATTTTACTTCCCGTAGCTAAATGGCTGACAGGCAAGCCATAAGCAAATTATCTTATCAGTGGTGGGCTCCAGTGGAGGCGGAGAGAGGTATCACTCTGAGATAGGATCCATTAGCTGAGGAGAGATTAGCTAACCTGCTGACACAGGGGCTGATATTCCTGATACACACATGGATGAGGGGGCCTGATCCGTGATCACATCAGGGTAACACCTCTGTCTTTCATCCTTACATGGATTCTACCTGTCTGTTTTTTCCCTCCTTGCATCTCTGTCTCCGTCTGCATTTATTTATTTGTTTATTTATTTTTATCAGTTTCTCTGTTTGCCTACGTTGTTGTCAATCCTGTCCTCTCAGCTCCCACCGGTGTTGCCCCTGTTTTCCTGTCGGTTTCCCTCCCCTCTGTTCTGACTTCCATCCCTTCACCTCTCCTCTCTCTCTCTCTCTCTCTCTCCGCTGCCCCTCACATGCGTCTTAATGAGTCCACTCTCCTCTCTTTGAATTATTTACCACTTCTTTTATTCCAGCATTCCTGTTGTGTCTTGAGGGGGAAAAACATCAATAAATAAATCACGCCAGGGATATCTGCTTCTGCAGTTTTTTTTGCGTGTTTACTGGAGTACAAAAGAGACGGACCAAGACAGAGAGAGAGAAGGAGAGAGGCTGCAGAGTCTGAGAGCTGTGTGGGCTTTCTGCAGAATCTTCTACTTTCTGTTAACCTTCAGAAAGACTGATTTCATTTCTTAAATCTTTCAGTGGCTTAAATGCATATTTTCAAGGCTCTGTGTTGCGTTTGCTTCGTTTTTCAGCCAGCTGCCTTTCAAAACCGGCGCTTTTAATGAGATGTGATGCTACTCAGTGTTTCTGTGCATGTGATCGTGCATGTGCATGGCCCAGGAGCGTATTTGTTCACATTTGCTGTGTGACACTGTTAACCCCAGTGTCCATGTGCGTGCATAACTGAATATTCCGAACACACGGGGAGATGCTACGGTGAGGCCGCATTGTCATGGCAACCAGGACAGAGTATGAGACGGAGACAAATGCGGAGAGAACGGACAGTTCCCCGTAGTTCCCCTGACAACCTTTCTCTGGCGCCATCGTTTCAGAGGGGCGGGGGGTCCAAGGCGGAGGTGGAGGCATTTGAAGGACAGAGACGTGGCTTCAGCCCCCACTTTTAGGCTTTGTGGCAGCAGCACGACAGAGATTAACTCAAGTCCTCTTTGTGTCAGAGTTGCTAATAATAAATTAATTGGCCGTGTTGCTTATTGTTCAAGTAAAAGTGCTTCTGCAAGCAGTTTATTAAATTGAAGGACAGAACTCGCTTCTGCATGCAGGGGAGCGCGGGCACCGGGAAATGTACTGTGGAAAATGATGGAAGGGGAATTGAGGGAAAGCTTTTAGTGTCAGCTATCTGAGCAGCTAAGAGAGGAGACGACTGATAAAAAAGGTGACAGCAAAATAGGCACTCATCGTTCTTGGACACTTTTTATTACAAGGCTGACTAAAATCCATTCCGGAGGGATTGTAACAGATGCAATTTTCACAGCGGTGGATGATGAAAGATGTATCTGCATTGCAAAGTGAATCCTGGAGCAAAGGCGAAACAAGTGGCCGGTGTTATTTCACATGATTTGTGGTACTGCTTGTGCTGTACTGACAAAGTGGGACTGAGACGCGTCTCACTGCAACAGGCTCATGCATTAAGGATGATCCTGCCAGAGAGAGAAAAAAGAAAAAAAAAACAGGAGAGAGGGAGGGAGGGAGGGAGGTGCCACATCAGACAGGCGCAGCAAAGACGCGTCAGGTAGAGATGGGCAGCAGCAGCCTGAGACCAGGCCCGATGTATGGTCAGGCGTGCAGATGAATTATGAATCTGGGTGGATTTGGGGCAAACTGTGCCGACAGGAAGGGGATTTCTATGAATAATTCACTCTGCAGGGGGCCTAATCATCTACCCCCCACCGGCATCACCTTGTTTCTGAGACACGCCCCTCCCTTTACTATCCGTTGACCCTCATACTCTCCTGCAACCTCTCTCTCCCACAATGCTTAGTGCTCCATTTGCCGGCTCCTTCTTTGTCTCTGAAGATGTCCGTTTTCGTCCAGGGCCGTGACCCAACCCTTTTCAGCCTGATGATGCCAGACAGTTGAACCCAGGGGGGGGCTGAGGGAGGGCTAGTGAAGGCCATGTATCCATTTAGTTCTACCCATCCTTTTTGTACCCCATCCTCTCTCCTTACACCTTTTCCCAGCAGGAGCTAGTTAATATTTAAAATTAAGGCATGACAGAAGGTTCTACGCAGATGTATATGTGCACATATACAGAGACAGAGAGAGGGAGAAAGAGAGAGAGAGATCCAGACTGCACAAATCGTGTACAGATGCATGTGTGATTAAAGTAAAGAAAGCTTTCAGAATTTATGTTCACATGACTCACTGGGTTGAGAGAAATTACACGTAGCTACATTCATCAGCAGAGCAGCTCCTCGCAGGGATATGAGAGGAGCTGCAGCAGTAACAGCCTCTCCTGTTTATGTGGATGGTTGGCAGCCCTGGGATCAGAAGATGCCTGAGTACTCAGTTTGACTCCTGAGACTTGATCTTGTGAGCGTCGCTTCCCCTTCCCCTCCTCCACATATATTTTAGCTTTGAAAAGTCCTTGACAACGCCCAGCACGTCTACTTAACCCCACTTTCAGCTCCCAGCTACAAGAACGTGCAATTTTACAACGATTGCATGAAAAGGTGGAGCACATGCTGCAATCCCGTAAAGCGATTTGACCCTTCCAATGATAACAATGTTAGCAGCATATTACAAAATGTTTGCTTTATTTGCATTTTTTGGAAGCAACGCCTCAAAGCAGCAAGACTCCTTGAATAATTGAAGGAGTTGCAAAACTGATTTGGCTGGTTTCATACATCTCGGCAGCTAAATTTCTGCATCCCTCACTGGGGATCAAGGGCCCCACCTTCTCATCTCAATGACTGATCGGTCTTTGATGGCTCCGGCTGACACGTCGGCCACTGATAATAGTTTTTAAAAGCACTCAGAATCGCTATAAAGGGGTGTCCAAACCCAACTGCAAGCAGCCATCCCCGCGGTGACCTGTGACCCCGTCCGATGGAGCAGGTAACAGGGCCGGATTGGCTCTGTGACAGCTGCACGGTGGGGAAGCCTGAAGACGTGAAATCAGACATCTGCTTCCCTGTCAATGTTTCTCACCCCTATAATGATGGAGCACCACCAGCCTCCACCCTGGACAGATAAAGGCTCTCTCCGCTTTGGGTTCTCCTTATGAAACTGCAGCTCTGCGGACCATCTCTCCTCCTGCCTCCCACCTCTCCTCTCCTTCCACACACCCCTCCCAGGCCATTATAGTGTTCCTCTTTGCTGCTCCTATTCGGCATGACCGGAGTGATCTTTGGCAGGGTTTGTGTCTGGACCGGGGTGCACTGGCCCATAGCCTCTTATTTGTCTGATAGCTTTGAGGTGCGTGTCTGTTTGTCTGGCTGGCTGCTTTAATTCAAGGTATCCAGGCAACACTCATCTGTTACTTGACGTGGGTGTGCTCCTGAGCACTTGTGTGCGACCCTGGATGGATTGGGAATGGTGACACGCCGTGGTATGCCGTACTGTTAATCAGCTCCTCTGCTCTGCTCCCTGGGTGTTCCTTCTCCATCTCAATGGAGGATACGCTGATATGGTGGCTTCAGCCTTAGATCACATTAGCACCAGTACTTATGCCGCTACCAGCCCCACTTCATGCGTCTGCCTCTAATGGCATTTCGGAGAGGCATGTTTAAGGCCGGTAATTAGCCTCCTGTCTCCAGAGAACAACCACCCCCTAAATGATGGGAGGGCTGGAAAGGATGACGCAGAAGAAGAGGGTCATAAGGAACTGGAGGGAATTATGCATATGGCAAAGCTTGTGTTTGCATAGGATTAGTGTCACACGCTGTTACCCTTTGTCAACCCATCTCATCTCCTCTGCTCTCCTCCCCTAACCTCCTTCTTTGCTTCCCTTTTCTCATCCTTCTGTGCTCTCCTCCTCTGCCCCCGCTGTTCCTCCACCGCCTTCTCTGCTCCCTCTCAGCGATCGTTCTCCTGACAAGGCAGCTAAGTTTGCGCGCCGGCTCATTTAATTCCGATGTTAGCTTAAACTGCTTAATTAAGGTTTTTGCTCTGGTTTGATCTTTAATTTAATCTAATTTGTCCCTACTGATGTAGACAACTCCCTCATTGTTTTTTTTTTTTTCTTGCTGAGACATTCTTCTGTACATTGCTCACAGAGTGAAGTAAAAATATATGCAGTAATTAGCTGGTCAGCCATTACCCACTCCAGAATGAATGATAATCATTCCTCTCATCCTCGTCTCACCCTCCACTCTTCTCCATCACCATCAGCTTCGTCTCCTCTCATCGCTGACCTTCCCCCCATTATGCAAGGTCACCCATCACTCCATTGTGGCATTGCCAAGAAATATTCCGGAGCCAAGCCTCCTTTAGTCGTGGCTATTAATCATCCGACATCTTTATTATAGTTTCTTTTCTTTTGTCTCACATGTCTGAATCGCTCTTGTAACAGTTCTTTGTGTGTGATGCTGAACTGTGTAAACAATCAGTGGGCTGTGCCGCGGGGGAGGACGGTCTACATGTTGAGACAAGGACGGGATCCAAGCGTACAGATGGAGAGCGGATAGACTCCTCGCAGGGGTGGTTTCCTCGCTCCCCGTGACTGATAGCATCTTTATCGCGTGCTTATCACGCTGCATCACTGAAGGACACCACAAACTGGTTCATCGGGGTAACACAGAGCAGAACCGTCAAACTAATTATCAAATATGTGTTTGCCTGTCTTGGGTTTGAATTAATTTGACACTCCATTGGTCTGCATTTGTCCGTCCGGGGCCCAGCTGGGAGGCTGTGCTCAGCTTCTTGTTGCGGCATTTTGTCCATCTGTCCCTCAGCCGGGCCCTTCCATATGGGCCACCGGTTGTGTAATTAAGCGAATGCAGTTCCTTTTTTTGCAGGAACAGGTCCTTTGATTGGCATTGTTGCTGCTTTTTGTTCAGATGTGTAATTCTTAAATCCTGACTGGCATTTGAAGTCCTTGCCTAGCTGCGGGTCAGGGTCTGACCACATGGTGCAGGGTCATTTTTCTCCATTCTGACACATGGCCGCCCTCTGCCCCTCCTCCTCTCCACTCCCTCCCTTCCTCCTCCTCCCTCCCCCCCCTTTTATGCTATAATCTATAGAGGAGAGCAGCAGGAGGGCACGGACCTGACTTAAAGAAGACGGTGAAACAAGAGAGGAGACCAGAGGGACCAAAGACGTACTGGAAAAGAGAAAAAGTCACCTGCTCCTCATCAAGCGTGCGCCTGCGTGCTTGTGCGTGCCCGACCTCGACACTCTCACCAGTGCCAGTGTGCGTGTGGGCAGGTGGGCATTTGATGGGAGAGTGAGCAATGCCTCACAAGCAGCGACAGCAGGGCGGCAGCAGGGGGCAGTGCTCCCGGTGCCTCCTCCTCCTCCTCCCCCTCCTCCTCTTCCTCCTCCTCACCCTCGCTGCCCAGCCCGGTCGAGCAGCCATACAAATCCCCTCCAGCTGTGAGTACACCTTCCTATTGTATTATTCTGATCAATGCTTCCACAAGGATCAAGGATTTGATTGTTGCTGATTGTGAAAGCCTGCTGCTAACGATCTTTCATCATGATTAATGAGCACACACATCAGCAGAATGAAACACGTATGAATGAAATCTCAGCGGGTTTTTTTGCCTGAAACACCACATTGTCTGTGGTTTCTTTGGTTAGCACTTATCAGAGACTTCAGCGTGTATAATTACTTTGTAACCAATCCTCTCATTCTCCCTTCATGAGTTCCATTATTGATCTGGTTTCCTTGGTGCAAGCCTCCAATCAGATTGGGGAGTAATTTAATCACCAATTGAGTTATAAAACAAAAATACGGCAAGGTTTTTTTCTCGCTTGTTCTCATTTCTTTCTTTCTTCCTCCTCATCCTCCTCTTCAGTGCAATATGTAGGAATTAGATACACAGCTGATGCTGTGGGCCCGTAGGGAAATCGATCTTCATCTCATCTGCTGCCGCTGGCCTGCCCACAGAGCTCCACTGGAGGGATGAAACAGAGAGAACTTTCTTTCCAGTGCAACTTCTCTCCTTCAGTGTTTATCTAAGTCTGCTCACCGTGAATCACAGCCCTTCACCGCCTACACAGCTCTGGGGCCTGTGCACAAAAACGCCCCCACCGCCACCGCCCCCCCCCCCCCCCCCCCCCCCCCCCCCCCCCCCCTCTCCCACTCACACATGCACAGGCCTGTAAAATCTAATGAGATGCAATACATTTGCACACTTCATCTCCACAAGGGACTGAAGTGACATAGTGGTTAGGAGAGGGAGGGGTGGAGCAAGGGAAGGATGATGATGAGGAGGAGGTCAAGAATTGGGAAAGGTCAAGGTGTGGGCGACCTTTCAATTAAGCGAGCCTCTGCCACATCAATGAGAAATCACCGAGATATTGATCGGGATCAATAATGGAGATGCTTGCGAATGCATGTTAAGTAGGGTTAAAGGGTCAAAGGTCATGCCATATTACAGTAGACTTTACACTGCTTTATCTCCCATGTATCATCATAGTTGTTGAATTATCATTAAAACTGTCCTCTGTGCACCAGCCTGATGCATTTACCTCTTCAATCTTTCCCTGTCTGTGATAATGAAAATCTTTTTCTACATTTCCTCTACTGTGGCTGCTTCTTTGGACTAACAGACCACATAAGTAATAGTAAGTGCTTTTAACTTTCTTGTTGTGTTTCTGTCTTAATGCACCAACTGGAGGGATTATTGTAAACACCGTGTGGAGGAAGTTATATTTCCATCCACCATAAAAGTCCCTCTGCACTGCGATGCACTTAATGAATCCAATATTAGCCAGTGTTTACACTGTTATGAGTGTCTATGTTTGTACGAGCATGTGTGCATGGAAGTGTGTTGCACAGGCACCTGTGTGCGTGTGTGTTTAGCCTCGGTAGGGTCCCCATGGGAAGATGGTGGAAGGAGTTTGATGAACTGTGAGGAGGTGGCAGGGCTGTCAGATCAGACACGGGGAAATAAAGAGGTGCCGGAGCACTAAGGTGTGGCTCCTGCAGCTCCGGGTGATTCAGTGCAGACGCTCAAATTGATCAGTTGAGGAAATGGGAGACTTCATCCATCAGTGGGAATTCTTTCATTAAATTCTCTCACTCTTATTTCTCTTTTCTCCCCTTTTTCCTCACTCCTCCCACCTCTGTTGGCTTCTTTCGTCTACTTTTGCTCTGCATGTGCCCACTTACCTCCATAATGCAAAGTCATCCCTTAAACACTGCACCAACACTCATCAAGCCGTCACCTCCATTCCACCTGTGAATGAAGTTACTGTAGCTTGCAGACAAAACATCTAAATTTCAGTCTATATATCAAAAAGCAGAACATAAATGCACGGACTGGGCCATATACGGTGTGGCTGGATCGAATCCCCCTGGTGGTGGCAGTCACACCCAGTGCCAGCATATTAGCTTTTATGAGTCCGTTATAAAGGCTTTATTTTATGGCAGTTTGGAGCAGCTGTGACAAGGAAAGAGAAATCTTTTCTAGTGGTCATTACATTTTCTCCATTTAAAATCCCTCCTTCATTTCCCCACGGACCCCGTCTGTGCCGCTGTGTATCTCTTTTTTACATAAACTGTCTCCTTTTAAATTACACCATATCATTTTCCTCTCGTCTCCAATCGCTTTCTCTCTGGCACTCTTTCCTTTACCAATCTCCTCGGCCTATATTTCATCTCTTTCTCTGGGGATCTTTTTAAGTGATATTGACTGAATATACTCATCGGCAGCTGTTAACCTCTGAAAATGAGAGGTAACGCTGTGACATGCACGTATCAGAGCTAGAATTATGACGGCAGCACGCATCAATGCTGCTTTGACGTTTGTGCGGACTATAAAAACACATTGCCCTTTTTTTTAAACAACTTTATTTTTGTCTCTTTCCTCACAGTCAAGATACCGCCAGCGATCACCACACAACCAGAATCTGTCACCATCTTTAGTGTTGAAGACCTTGTCATGAAGTGCGAAGCCTCCGGCAACCCTCCACCAATGTTAGCCACACACACACACACACACACACACACACACACACACACACACAC
>BJFM01003061.1:77750-104773 GCA_016586285.1 Arothron firmamentum
GCGTGTGCGTGTGCGTGTGCATGTGCGTGTGTGTGTGTGTGTGTGAGGGGGTTGTCTGGAGGTGACTGGGGGGTGGGATAACACTAGACAACCCGGTGCCTCTCAAATTATTGAAGTTGCTCAAATGTGGAATAATGAGATAATGCCCCACTGCATTGTGGGTATGAATCCACTCCTGATGTCAGCTGCCTCGGGCTGTCTTGATACAGCTGAGTAAATGTGTGTTTGACTGGTTGTGTACAGCACTGCATCATGTGTATTTACACTGGCTAACTTGCGTGCTTTTCACTCTCTCCCCTCAGCTCCCCCCTCCCAGCAAAAAGAGAAAAAGGTCAATATGAGAGCTGAAGAGGGTCACAGTATTGTTCTGAACTGTAACCCCCCGCAGAGCTCCATGCAGCCCATCATCCATTGGATGGACGCCAGTGAGTGCTCCTCTCCTATAGCTCTGTAGTCCTTGTTGGATTCCTATAAGTTCTCACATTTCCACATTTAGTAAGTTCCCTAGTTCCTCCTTTTTTTTCCTGTTTCCTCTGATCATTGTTACTGTTTTCCAGGGTTGCGCCATATCCGCTTAAGCGACCGAGTGATAGTGGGAAAAGATGGCAACCTCTATTTTGCCAACTTGTTAACTGAAGACAGCCGTAATGACTACACCTGTAACATCCAGTACCTGACAGCACGCACCATCCTGGCCAAAGAGCCCACGACCCTCACTGTCAACCCCTGTGAGTTTTTCTGCTGTTCGCACACTTCTATTAACCTTTTCCAGTTAATTGCTTATACTCAAATATTCCTCATTTTGATGACTTACGCGTGCAATTATTTTGACATATCTCTATTATTTTGCTTTAACTCCTAAGAAAGGTGGCAAGAAATTAAAAATGAACAGTTTATATCCTGTAAAGCAGTGAGCTGCTTTGATAACTAAAGAGGTGTTGGACTTAATACACCCCTTGCTGGCTGTACACTCTTGTGTGTGAGCTGTTCAAGACTTTGTTTTGGGGAGTAGGGTGGGATGCCATGTGACAGTCGGTGATGGTACCTTGGGCTGGCCAAGCAGTAAAAGCCAGCAGGGGGTTCATCACCTCCTCAGGTCAGCGGTAATGGGATGCAGATCACACTCAGATGTGTTTGGCAGCATCTGTGGTCCAACTAGAGGTCACTAGACCTCGCTCAGCATGTAGGCTGCATGTCTAATGGTGCATTCCCTCCACTGTTCGAAAACCTGCACCTTGTGAGTCTTTGTGAGAATCTCCAAACTAGCTGTTTTTACAGCAGCCTAGCAGGCTGGAAAACATGCGTGCAGGTGTATAAAAGCTCGTGTCCGTCTTTCTCCTTGCAGCCAACTCTGTGCTGCGGAACCGGAGGCCTCAAATGATGAGACCGACTGGAAGCCACAGCACTTACCACGCCCTCAGGGGCCAGACCCTCGAGCTTGAGTGCATCGTCCAAGGCCTGTGAGTGCCTGCGTGCTACAGATCCCATCAATCAGAAGATTTGATCTGCTCCTTGGAATCAATCATAACTGCCACTCTTCTGTCACTCCTCCACCCACCTCTCTATCCACCCACCATCCTTTCTATATATTTTGGTGTCTGTTGGTGTTTTCACCTGCATTTATTCTTTTTCCCCCTTTTCTCTATTCATTCATCTTTATATTCTCCCTTCAGTCCAACTCCCAAAGTGTCATGGCTCAGGAAGGATGGTGAAATGTCCGAGACACGGACCTCTAAGGACATGTTCGACCGCCGCCTGTCCTTCATTAATATCTCTGAGAGTGACGCGGGCGAGTACCAGTGTATAGCTGAGAACTCCCAAGGGAAGACCGTGCACACTTATACTGTGACTGTAGAAGGTATACTCACACACACACACACACACACACACACACACACACACACACATACAGGCTCCAGGTTCATCAGCTCTAAAAAGGAAAATTATTTCCAGGTTTATTTGAGTGAGCAGTTTAAAGTAAAAGTATAAAGATTTTTTTTTTTTTTTAAACAAACAGTCAGAAATGAAATTTGGGGAAAGGATTTAATGATTTCCCCATTTGTCAGTGAAAACTTCCATTATACAAATTGATAGCATCTATAATTAGTTTCCCCTTTTTCAAAGTTGCACCAGAAACCCATTCTAATGTATGATGGGGTCCTGCTCGGTGATTATTTTGGTCATTGAAGAATATTTTATGCAACCGCTATCAAATGATGGAATGTCTGGGTGACTACAATAACCAAATGATGATCCATGACCATATAATCAAGCTTTTGTTAGAAAGTCACTTTCGTTGCATTTTAAGCTAGTTACGATCTATGGGACTTTTAGCATCCCCCTACTGGATCAACGCACCAGTCAGTCAGTTATACGCCCCAGGAGAGACAGTCAAACTGGACTGTCAGGCAGACGGCATCCCCTCTCCCACCATCACCTGGACTGTGAATGGAGTTCCCGTCTCAGGTGAGCGGCTGCTCCGACTGCGACGCACGCGGTCATCTTTGGTACTTATTGATAATCTGATTGTTTTGCTGATGTGTTTGTTTTCAGCAACTGCTACGGAGCCCAGGCGCTCTCTGACAGCGAGCGGATCTCTGATATTAAAAGATGTCAGCTTTGGAGACACTGCCATCTACCAGTGTCAGGCCTCAAATAAACACGGAACCATCCTCACCAACACCAACGTCTATGTTATTGGTGAATATCTGTTTCCGTATTGCTGCTTAGTTAACAGGAAGTGTTCAGTTGTGTCTTATTTCTCCTTCCTGTTGCGTTTCAGAACTGCCTCCACAGATCCTCACTGAGGATGGAAGTACATACACCTTTGTTGAAGGGCAGAAGGCTGTGTTGGAGTGTGAAACCTTTGGCTCCCCTAAACCTAAAGTCACATGGTGAGACCTAGTGCCTCCTAATTCTGTGACACTGCATCCTGTTACCCCACACTCGGTTTCATTCTACATTTGCTGACAGGCTAATTTTCTAATGAGGTGTGCTTTGCGTAGGTTGCACTTCATATGCATAAATTAACAGCCCAAATGTTGTTACATCTGGGCTGTGACTAGGAATTTAAAGCCTGTGTGGCTGGAATCCAATCAGGCTTTGTTAAAAAAAAAAAAAAAAAAAAAAAAGCACTGATCAATGCACTAGTGAATTCATCAACACCTGCCAGTTATGGTTTGTAATTTGCATTTTGGGACATGCTTGTGTGTTTCTTTCATAGGGAGAGCAGCAGCATCTCATTGCCTCTGGCAGAACCCAGAGTCAACCTGCTCACAAATGGTGGGCTAGAGGTCTCGAACGTCTCCCACGACGATGAGGGTATCTACACCTGCTCCATACAGAACAGCAACGTGTCCGTCAGCGCTGTGCTTGAAGTGCTCAGTGAGTGAGAGCGGCTGACGTAATTTGCAGCACGTGCAGCTTGTTTCATCGGCGAATATGTCCTTCTTCCAGACAGGACAGTGATCCTGTCGCCCCCACAAGCTCTGAAGATGCAGCCTGGAAAAACAGCCATATTCACTTGCTTGTATGTTACTGACCCCAAACTGCACCCTCCAGTCCTTCAGTGGAGGAAAAATGAACAGAAGATCTTTGAGTCACACAGTGATGAAAAGTAAGATACTTAAACTGCCAATAACTGCTGTCAAAAGGAGTGGAAAATCTTTTTTGTCTTTAAATATAGATTTCCTAACCTAAAACCTGAAACATTTTTCCTCAGATACACATTTGAAGGGCCAGACCTGATCATTTCTAATGTGGAACCAGGAGATGAGGGCGTGTACACCTGCCAGATAATCACAAAACTGGATATGGTTGAAGCCAGCAGTACACTGACTTTGTGTGGTAAGCAGCCTGTAGGACTGACCCCAGCAGGTGGACAAATACTGGATATAGAGACCTGTCAGTTATAGCATAAAGTGGTGGGCTTGTATGAACTTCTGTTGTGTTTTGCTGTCTTCTCTAGATCGCCCAGACCCACCTGTCCTCCTTCATGTCACCGATGCCAAACATCGGACAATGACCCTCAGCTGGACTCCAGGAGACGACCACAACAGCCCCATCCTAGGTTTAGTACACAGCCCACACGTACAAACACACATAACACACACTGCATGTGCATACATGTGGCCTTTTCTCCTAAATTAAAGCATTTTGTATCTCTTTGTAGAGTATGTGGTTGAATTTCAGGACCAAGATGTGAAGGAGAGGGGCTGGGAAGAGATGAAGAGGGTAGAAGCTAACAAGAAGCATGCAAACCTCCCACTGTGGCCCTACATGTCATACCGTTTTAGGGTCATTGCCATCAATGACCAGGGCAAAAGCGACCCTAGCAATACATCTGACATCTACACAACACCTGCTGATGGTAATGGCATAATGTTTCTTTTAACCCCTGAAGGTTTTTCCGCTATCAAATTTTATTAAAAATGTAATTTAATCAATGTCATTTCACAGTTCCTGACAGTAACCCCGAAGATGTGAGAAGTGAGTCCATCGACCCAGACACTTTGGTCATTACCTGGAAGGTAAACCAAAGCCCTTAATGCACAACAATCCCAAAAGATTATTTAAAAAAAGTAAATGAAAATGAGCAGACAAAACCATTACCCTGTCTCTGCAGGAAATGGACAAGCGTAACTTGAACGGTCCCGACTTTAAGTATCGGGTGATGTGGAGGAGAGTGGTGGGCAGTGGGCCTGACTGGCATGAACAATACACAAACACGCCACCATTCATAGTCAATGATGTGCGCAACTTTTCTGCCTTTGAGATGAAAGTCCAGGCTGTCAATGAGAAAGGGCGGGGACCTGAGCCAGATCCTGTCATCGGCTACTCTGGAGAAGATGGTAAAATGAAGTAACAGTGTTGCGTCAAATCCAAAATTCATAAAATTAAAGCGCAGATCAATCAGACAGATCAAAAACAAGATCAAAGGAGCATTTAGTGTTTAGCAATCAAAGGGTATGGAGGTTTGATGTAAGGCAACATACTGTGTTACAATTATGTAGCTAAGTTAGGCCTGCCCTTCAAAAAGACAACCACAGCTCCTGATCAATCAGACGCAACTGGCAGGAAGCAAGCTTAAATGTTTAAGAATAATTTAAGTTTAATTGGTATTGGTATTAATTGGTATTATTCATTCATATTCATTCATTCACATATTCATATTTGCATTGTCTATTATACTATCAAGTATTATGCATGCAAATTGGATACAAAATGTATGTTCTGTTTATCTTCAAGGTTACCAACCTATTCGTACTCCTATTCTTATTCCATTACTCAATTAAATTGGTGAACAAGAGGAATCGAGTTGTCCCTTGCATCCTTCTACGATTGATCAAGCAGTTTTTCAAGTTTCGGCAGAGTTGTGGTCACAAAAACACTCATAACTTGACGGATGATAACCAGCATGGCAGTGAGGACAAGGATCAAAGGCCAGAAGTCAAACTGTCGACACAAGGGGAAATTGACTAGGAAGTTGTCACCAGGGCAGTTGGGAAAACAGTGCAGCAGCTTAAGCAAAAGAGAACCTCGGCTAAATCCGCCTTCACCAAGCAAGCAAACCACTTGAGCAGAGCTGCAGGTAGCATGGTCAAGCATGAACTGCAGGCAGAGTTCGACAAGCTCAGATCCCTGGCAAGACAAGTCAAAGATGAAGATTACAGGACTGGCCTCCTGGCAAGCCCTGAGGCTTAAATGTGTAACGGAGAAGACATCCAGCTCGACCAGTGCCATCAAGCTGATCTTGAAAAGACTGAGACACAGCATGGCAAGATGAGGATGAGGTCCGGGTAGCAGCCCAAGAAGGGTTCTGGGCATGATATATTGAAAAGTAAAAAACACTGTGTTCGAAAGAGCGGAAGCGGCCTGCGACAGTGCTCGTGGGGGTCCCACAGGTGCAGAATGCTACGGGATGCTCCTGGAAAGAGTAGATGGGCAGCGAGCCTAACAGAGTGGGAAGCATGGATCCCATGCGATCGGTTTGCACGCCTGGAAGGTAGAGTAGAGGCTCTGGAATCACTTGGCATCAACCTGGCAGAGTTTCTCACCGCAAAACGGATTGCAGTGGAACGAATGAGAGTAGAGTCTCAACCTGCAGTGGTCCCGCAGGCAGTGGTTCCACAAACAGTTGTAAGACTAGGGCCAACCAGACTACCCAAATTTACCGGGTCTAAGAGAAATTTCTACAGTTGTTGGAGCGACTGGGAAAATCTGCAAAGGCAGGGAGAATCGTCTGGCTCAGCAGAAGCAAAGAAGTTCCAACTCATCAACAGTGTGGATGAGAGGGTGAGCAGAGATCTTCGGCTGTCGACATGACATTTTTAGAGTGCTTCAGAACAGATTTGGAAACAACGAATCAATTGCCATGGAATTAATCGAGGACCCAAAAATGTTCCCTCCCTTGAAGCCAACCCATCTCACCGAGCTTGAAAGCACTGGAGCCATCAAGAAACCCTGTAATCATTAGGTCTATAGAGAGCAAGCTACCAGATGATTTGAAGAAAGACTGACTTCGGTTCATGAGTGAACCTTTAAACCAGGTCACACCCGAAAATCACTTTGACAGCCTCCTTAAATACCTAGAGAGAGAGAGAGAGGGGAAGGTATTTTAGAAAAGCTGGAGCAAATCCATGTAGGCAAGAGGGTGGAAAAGAGGCCTATTTGGAGAAGATGTATGGATCTACAATGTCTGTAAGGAGAGTAGATTGTCTGCAGAGATGAGAGGCACCATGGGAAGATCTTCTTTTGCAAGCAGTTCAAGGGACTGGCGAGAAGCTGAAAGCTGTCGAAAAGCTGGGAGCAAGCAGGAGATGCCTCAAATGCCACGCGCAGGATAACGAGTGTACGGATACTTATCTATGCAGGAATGGATACTGCACCAGAGGGGGCTCCTCAGACCACTATTTCTTCCTCTTGCTTCAGGGAAGGTTCGAAAGGTAAAGAACGTGGGAAAACCCAGCACCAGAAGATGAACGTTCATGGAAGAGCAACAGAAAGTAATATCCACGAAAGGCAGGCCTTTACCAACGTGACAGCAACAATCGCTCGGCATTGGACAGAACCCACCCGGAGTGATGAATTTGAGTACATGTGAGTTACCGGTAATCCTTATGCTTCTGGAACTAATTGCCAATGCAGGACAGAAAGTTGGAACTCTCATTGACTTAGTGTCAGATACCAACTACATCGCTCCCAGAGCTGCCAGAAGACTGAATCTGCGATGTGTAAAGGTCACGCTTGTCAGCCGTGGGGTTGGGGGCATGGCTATGAAAGATTAAGACCAAGAGATACTCAGAGTGAGAGTCAAGACACCTAGAAGCACTGAGAAAGCTCATGAGCTTATCTGCTATGGCCTGGATGAGATCACAAAAGTGCACAGAGTAGTCAAAGCAGAACAACTCCAGAAATTCTTCCCCGGCACTAATCTGAAAGACCTTCAAAGACCTAAACATATTGAACTTCTTATTAGTGACCGTGAAGGAAGACTCGCTCCACAAAGAGAAAAGATAGTAGGATACCTTGTCCTTTGGGATAACCCTTTAAGGAAGACCATTGGTGGAGCACATCCAACCCTCTGTGAAGCAGTAAACAAGGCCTTTCACAATTCTAGAACCCACGTGGCATGTTCAATGAGAACTATGGCAGTGAAGTATGATGAAGTAGCTGAAATGCAGGAATTCAGAAGCACCAATGCTGGGAAGGAACCCTGAAGGCAGGTGGTTCCATTCTCAAGCTGTGGGTATGGTCTGGTCAAAGTGGGAGGCAGACACCTACAAGACAACCAACATCACCAGTTCAAGGTTTCACTCCCCCAAATCAAAGAAGGGAACAACAAAAGGAAGTGTCCTATGGCAGTGCGAACTCGAGGGCAGACAAAAAGAAGCCAACACAACACTCCTTCAAGCACAGGGATGGCAATGTCTCCGACATCCATTCCTGTCAAAACTGGTCAAAACCATAAAAACCAGGAACCTGCAAAGCAGAACTAATAAAGAAGACCACACGTTCCACCAGAGACCAGCGGCTCAATCCACAGTGGGAAAAACCCTCAACCAACATACCAACAGCTGTTCTTCACTGGGGTGTCAGAAAAATAGAGGCATCCGATTGGAGGGCAGCAAGAAAACTAGCAATGAAACAACTAAACCCAAAATTTGCGTCAAATCCAAAATTCAGAGAATCGAAGCACAAATCAATCAGACAGATCAAAAACAGGATCAGAGGAGCATTTAGTGTTTAGCAATCAAAGGGCATGGAGGTTTGAAGTAAGGCAACATACTGTGTTACAATTATGTAGCTAAGTTAGGCCTGCCCTTAAAAAAGATAACCACAGCTCCTGATCAGTCAGAAGACGCAACTGGTAGGAAGCAAGCTTAAGTGTTTAAGATTAATTTGGGATTCATTGGTATTGGTATTAATTAGTATTAATATTCATTCATATTCATATTCATTCATTCATTTACATATTCCTATTCATGATTGCATTGTCTATTGTACTATCAAGTGTTACACATGCAAATTGGATACAAAATGTATGTTCTGTTTATCTTCAAGGTTATCAACCTATTCCTATTCGTATTCCTACTCATATTCTTATTCCGTTATTCAATTAAATTGGTGAACAAGAGGAATCAAGTTGTCCCTTGAATCCTTCTATGATTGATCAAGCAGTTTTTTGAGTTTGGACAGAGTTGTAGTCACAAAAGACGCATAACTTGACAAACAGTAAACTTTTTGCTGTTCTCCATGATAGCTGTAAACAGTATTTTGGGTCATTGTTTGCAGTCCCACTGGAGGCTCCACTGAATGTAGGCATCGTCCTGGTGAATGGCACGACCATCAAAGTGACTTGGGCAGCTGTAGACAAGGAGACGGTCAGAGGACATTTGCTGGGATACAAGGTACCTCCTGTGTGTCCTCATGAATAATAAATACTGTTGCAGAGGAGATTTATTCATGTCTTTGTGGTCTCAAGATCGAACAGCATAAACAGCGATTTAAAAAAAAAAAAAATCACCTTGTGTGATGTATCAATTGTTGCAGCTGCAGTGCAGCCTGTTATATCTATTTAAACTTAGCTCTATTTTAAGATCTATTTTCATATAATTTTGAGATTTTTTATTATGCCGCAAAAAAATAAATAAAATATCATGATGGTCACGACACAGACCTGTTTGAGAACTTTGTACTCTAATTCATGTTCTGGTTCCAGATCTACTTGACCAGAAAGGGCTCCAGGGTACACCACCATGCCAGAAGGGCCCGGGAGCCAGAGAGCACGGTCGTGGTGCAGACCGGGGCCAGCGAAGAGAAAAAGTTGATCAGTAATCTCCGACCATACTCCCACTATGACCTGGCTGTGAGCGCGTTTAACAGCAAGGGCGAAGGACCCCTTTCTGAGACGTTGTTGTTCATGACTCCCGAAGGAGGTAAGAATGAAAAGGAAAAGACAATTACAAATGCAAATGATGACAGCTGGTGTGTGGGAGGAGGGGTGGATGTGTGATTGTGACAGAGTAAACAACACTAATCTGGAGGACAACTGAGTGGAGGGCATTGAGAGGAATTAAAAGTAGCACCAGGACAGATGTAATCGAGCAAGCAGGTGTTGCAAATATATGTGACGCTACATCAAATTTGTGAATAGGGAGTTTAACTACAAAGAGTGACTAATCTTGTTTGCGTTGCTGCTAGTTCCTGGCCCACCGATGTCCCTGGTACTGGACAGTCCGTCAGAGACGGAGATAACCCTCCACTGGATGCCTCCAGATCAACCCAACGGAATCCTCATTGGATACGTGCTGCAGTACCAACGGAGTGAGAACGATTCCACCGTGTTTCTGTCAAATATCCAGCATGAGGTTTATGATTTATTCTTTAATGAAAGCTGCATCTGCGGTGTAAATGACACTGCCCAATCAATCGATGTGGATTTAGCGAAATGTCAGAACCCCCGTAATGATGCTCATCAGTCAGTCACACGTCACCTGACATGGCACCAATAACTGAGAGCTAAAGATCAAGTAATGATGGAATGTTTCTTCGGCCATGCTCAGTTGTGCAGAGCGATGACAGCCCCATGCAGGTGGAGAACGTAGTTAATCCCCAGACCACCAGCCTGATGCTGAAGGGACTGGATCGTCACAGCCATTACCGCTTCTATCTGATGGGGCGTACTGCTGCAGGGCTGGGAGAACCCATCAAAAAAGATGGTGCCACCGTGCTAGAGGGATGTAAGTGTTGGGCACACAGTGGAAACCAACAGCCCCCTCCTCTCTTTGGTCATTTTGTTTGATTCCTCTGTCTGAATGTCTCGCAGTGCCTCCTGCCAACATTAGCCTGTCAGCAGAGGAAAAGTCAGTCAACATCAGCTGGGAAGCCAGAAGGAGACACAGAAATATCCTCTTCCAGATCCACTACCTCAACAAAAACGGTACAAAAAGTGCATTTAGTCAGTTCTTTTAGTTCCATCGTTTGAGTTATTTCCCCTTCAAAGAATAGACAGTAGTCCTGTTCACATACTCCTGCAGATGGCAGCCAGTGGAAGAAGACGGAGAAGGTGAACTCTTCCCAGCTGTTTTACCAGCTCCAGGGCCTGACCCCCGGCACCCAATACCGCCTGCTCTTCACCTACAGGAACAACACTTTCTGGGAGACTGAGATCCAGACAAAAGGAACAAGTACTATAAGCGCTCCTCAGCCTCCATCCCTCTGTCTTTTCATCTTTCTCTGCTCCCTCCTCTGGGCTTCCCACTTCTAAATATAAAGCTTGATCCTGCTGAGAGTATCTTCCAGTTCTCTCCTCTGTCTGTGAAGCGTTTTCAAAGGCTTGTATTAGCAGAGAGCTGGGCTAGCCATAAGAAATGATCCTTTACTTGTGTTTGGCATATTGTTCTGTATTCTTTGGATCCCGAGTGAAATGTCACCCTGACAGAATACATAATGCTCTCTCTCACTCTCCTTTTGAATCATTCCTCTCCTGTTTCCCTGACACACACACAAAACATACTGCCTTCTTTTGCTCTTTATTCCCACTAAAGGAGTGACGGAGGTGCAGCCGAGCTTTGCAACGCAGGGCTGGTTCATCGGTGTCGTGAGTGCGGTTGTGCTGCTGCTGCTCGTCCTGCTCATCCTCTGCTTCATCAAGAGAAGCAAGGGTGGAAAGTATTCAGGCAAGTGCAGGCCAACAAGACGGATGTTCAAATCTTGGGCAAAGACTTAGGCAGACTTGGAGTCGGCTTTTTGGAGCTATATTTTTCTGTGTTACGCAGCTGCTGAGTCACAATCAGCCCGAGCTTTCAGGATCACACTGAAAAATCTGGGGCCATAAATTTTGATAATAAAAATGAGGCCGCAGCAGAGAAAGAAGCTAAGCAGTTACAGGAATATGCACCACTGTTGATCGGATTAATATTACCAGAAATGAGTAGGATAAGATTGCACTGGCTCAAGTTTCCCCCTAAAATCTCACTTCGATGTCCACGGTGGCTCCGACTAAATATAATCAGCTGGTTTTCACCGTCTTCCACATCTCGCATGAGAAAGGGATAAAGCAGACATTTAAAGACTGCCAGTTTTAGATGGAGAACCAAACAAGGAGGTAAGATCAGGGTGACATTCCTATCCACCTGTCCTGAATATTTATGCTAAATTGCACCAGTCAGATAATAAATCTTTTTGTGACCGAGTCACACTGATACATTTTATCCTCCTGTCTGAAATGCTGTGATTGTTCTTGGGGTCTTTCTAATATTCTTATTTCTTCCTTAGTGAAAGATAAAGAAGAGGGTCCGATGGACTCAGAAGCCCGGCCAATGAAGGATGAGACTTTTGGAGAGTACAGGTCCGTCATCTGAATGCACGATTGCTTGATCATTTTAATATATCTATGGATGGAATAAATGTTGAATCCTAGCACACCCCCAACTCTCTCAGCACTGTTTGCCTTTCCTAATCCTTTTTATGCCCTTTTTCATTTTCCCTTTTCTCCCTAATACCTGCTGCTGCTATGCAGATCTCTTGAAAGGTATGCTGTGATTTGATATTCCAAACCTTTTATTTATTCCCCTCTGACGGTGCCTGTCTGAATGCATTATATAAGCCTGCGCTGATCATTGCTCAATGTTAATATTTTGTCTGTTTTTGGGTTTTAAAAGAAACATTACAACAGTTAAAAAATATTGTTTTATAAGGCTTAGAGTGTTAGGTCAAAAGTATTTTTTTTGGCTTCATCCTAATAAATAAAGCCAGTGCTCAGATTTTAAAGCTGCAGTTTCAATGCTCAGTTTTTATTTATTTTTCATAGCACTCCCAATTATTGATCGCTTTCTCTTTCATGATGCAGTGACCTCGAAGAAAAGCGCACAGCCAGCCAGCCTTCCCTGGGGGAGGACAGCAAGCTGTGCAGCGAGGACAACCTGGACTTCAACGGCAGCAGCGCCGTCACCACGGAGCTCAACATGGATGAGTCCCTGGCCAGCCAGTTCAGCCGCCATAGCGAGGGGCCTGAGCCATTCCACGGCGTACCAGACAACTCCCCTCTCAACCCCACCGCCATCCCCCCGGCAACCAACGGCACACCCAACTTCCTCAATTAACTGTCACACATTTACCAGGACCCATTAGACCAAAACATGCCAACACATATGTGCCCGTGCGCTCCCGTCCCCTATACTGACATGCTGATGTGTAGTCTACCGGCTGATAATCAATATATCGACTAATCAGATGCAACTGACAGTCATCTGATTGACTGGACGATTTTGACCAAAGGAGTGTCCAGAGTAGTGGACAGTGCGATACCCTTAATCCGACCTGAAGATGTTGTTCTGACACCCTCTCGCTCTCCTCTATGTGTTGTTTTTCCAGCATACCATGATGACTAACACATTATTTTTTTTATTCTCCTTTTCTGTCTCTTTGGTTTCTCGGTTGAAAGACAAAGACAGAATGTTGAACAGGTTTACATATCAGAGGGGTTGTGGGAAGATGCAGAGTGAAAGAGAGGGATGATGGCAGAGCCTAGCGTGAACAGACGCCATGCTGGATAATCACCATGCCTTATATTATTTCACACATTTTGTATGCTGTTTGATGTCTCCGATTGTACGTGCCTGTGACATTAATCATTTTTTTAAACCATTGTGAACACATGTATATCGTTTTTTAATTTATATAATCATTTATCATATATTCCTCACTTTTATTTTTCACTAAAGCTCATTCCCATTCTTAAAACTACAGTGAATTTTCTTATAAATAACATTAGATGCATAAGGGGAACTCGCTGTGAAAAAAAAGTAGCACCTGGTGTATATAGCTGCATCTACATTTATATATTTAGCCATAATACGGTGTTATAGATACGTACTTGCTCCTGATAAGTTCCTGTGCCTGCTGGGTCTGCATAGAGCTCCAGATTGATGTCATTACTCTCTCGCCTTTCCACCAGAAGTGTAATGTCATTATTGGGAATGATATTGTAATTTTTGTGTCAATGCCTATGTGTAGCTCTCTGTAGCCGTCTTTGTCTGTTTCTACGCTGTATTAAAACATGGTTGTCTCTACTTCCAAACCTTTTCATACCTTTTCATCTCATACAATGCAGACCTGAGGAGCAGTATTAAAACACGAGAGTTTTATTTTTGGGTCCTCGTCAAGGCGAGCCGAAGAGATAGGAAATAAGTTGGCATTTTACATCAAACACAGAGAATGTATTCTTTATAGGAGTGGCAAGAACTTGTATTTCCATGCTACCGATTCCAAACTGCTAAGACAAGGCAGGAGAGGACCTTGACACCCCCCCAGCAACTGTAAATACAACCTTTTCAGATTGTTTTAATGAACCCAAAAATGTTTGATATAAAAAAATGTGCAGGTTTGACTCGCTTGTCTTTAAAATGTTGTCATTTCTTTTTTTTCTTCTTTGTACTATTACCTTTGATTGCAGTGACATTTGGCTATTTTAGCAAAACTATTTCATACTTTAGAAAAAAAGATTTAAAAAAGGAAAAAGATATTTAAAAAAATCCTTGCTCTTTAGATGTTTGCAATCATTTCAAATTTAAAAATGAAGTTAAACAAGTGTACATTAATGTCATGTAGTGATAGTAGTTGTTATGTCACAATGAAAACGTTCATGCTCATAACCATCCAAAGTTCCATCTACTGCAGCTCAGTGAATATCTGTGGAGTTTTTGTAAGATGCAGCTATCAGATGCAGGAATGCAGCAAACCAGTTTGTGCATACGTCGGGGAGTGCCTACTATATGCAATGTTGCTGCCTCATGTTCTCTGCTCAAATAAAAGCTTGACTCTAGCCAAACATCACCTGAGATGAGAGGAGCTAAAATTTAAAGAAAAAGGCTAGTGGCTCCCTGTGGTTGTTTTATCAAACACACTCAGGACAAATAAAGCTTTTAAAAAATATATCTATTTTCATACAGGAGATGGAAATAACACAAAATACACCCATATACTAACTTGACTATCTGCTGCTAAACATCTGTGTTTGTTGGTATTTGGGGCAAATGTTAGGTTCACACGGGGAATGAGTGTACACACAGATACTCACGTGACTGCTGCTCACCTTTTGCTTTCCATGTGTCCAGGGGTAGGCTGAGGACCCTGGACTTTGCTTTACCACCGCTGTTTTCCCAGTTTTCATAGTTGTTAAACACTCAAAAGTTATGGTGTTGGCTTTTTTTTTTTTTTTTTTAAACCATTTTGTTTAGAGTAACCTCTTCACACAAGCAGATTTTCAACAGTGACTAAGTAGGAGGGGAAATGGAAAGTGGAATTAGGAGTGATTGATACTGCCTGTGTGTGTGTGTGTGTGTGTGTGTGTGTGTGTGTGTGTGTGTGTGTGTGTGTCTTAAGGTGTGGAGTGCACCATTCCTACAATGAGACTGGTGTCTGTGTGTATGGTGGCTGAAAGACAGGAGCTGGCACACCACATATGGGGCCAATATACAGTAACTGTAACTGCATCATGAATCTACCATTGTAACTGGAAATATGACTGAAAAATAAAACACGTGGAGCAATCTGTTCGAAACGGTCCCTTTTTTGCTGTCGGAAGAAGGAGAGTATTGGGCTCAGCGGGAGGTGGTGTTGAATTGACAAAAGTAGTCCTTGGTGGGTTTGTTGGTGTAGAGCTCCTTGTTTAGATACTCCTGTCTGGAAACACACATACACAAAGAAGCATGCATGACGCCAACAAAGAAAAGATTCCCATTTTGGATATGAGCCATATTCAGAGTATTGGAGCACTTACACCTCAAACACACTGTACCCACCTTGCCCTCTGCTCTCCTGCCAGCTGCATGTTATGATGGTCTGTCTGAATCCTCAGGTTTCTCCTCAGTTCTGAGGCTCTCCTCTGTTCCTCAACTGCCTCTCTAGTTAGCTTCAGGAAATGTAGATGCCAAGCTGCCTCCTGAGCCTTCTGGGCATCACGCTGTCTCTAATCAAGACAAAAGTAAAGGTGTAAATAATTAAAGTTGAACATGGGTTTAAATATTAACAGTAATATAAATATAGTGCCTGAGTCTCGAGCTGCTGTTTTTTCCTCTCCTTCTGGATGGTGCTCAGTTGCTCTGTGCTCATCCCTTTCCACCTGTCCACAGGAACCTGGCAGGGGCCCCTCCTCCCCAGACCTAAATGAGCTGCGTCTTGTCTCTCCGTCATCATGTCAGAGGTCAGAGTATGCAGCATCTCTGCACGATTGTCTCGTTCTTCTCTCCTGTGCTGCTCCTTCACTGTCTCCAGCTGCTCTGCAGCCTGTTTCAAAATAGAATCACCTCAATGCTGATTGTAGAATATTCAGTTTTAAAGGTAGCTGCTTTATGTTTTTATTTATTTCTTGATTTGCATGTGGCATTTAGAGAATATTCATGACTATCATGAAAAACATCGCAACCTGTAAGATTTAAACTGGAAGATCTGAGCGAGGTTTTTTTCAAAACACAAACTTGCTTGGTAGCGGCTAAAAACTTTGCTACCTTCCTGTGCAACAACTGTGTGTGTGTGTGTGTGTGTGTGTGTGTGTGTGTGTGTGTGTGTGTGTGTGTGTGTGTGTGTGTGTGTGTGTGTGTGTGTGTGTGTGTGTGTGTGTGTGTGCGTGCGTGTGTGTGTGTGTGTGTGTGTGTGTGTGTGTGTGTGTGTGTGTGTGTGTGTATCACAGACAATTTTCAATTAGTAGGTTTAATTTTACAATCCGGCCTGAGATTAGCACGTCAGAGCTCAGACCCTGAGGAATACTGTGTGCATCTGTCTTTGTGAAAGCCATTTTACTGTACCAGAGCCTCATTATAGTTGTTTACAGCGATGAGGGCAGCTTTCTTACACTCCTCCTCTTGTGCATGTATCTGAAGCCTTCTAAAGTCCTGGTGCACCAGTTCTTTACTCACCAGCATCGCTGTGACAGAGATGACATATGTGATTAATACGTGGACATCTTCTCCTATCTGTTTTTCCACAGGTACATTGACCATCGCTCATATTGCACATCGCCTTCAGCACATTCATAGATGCATAAAAACTGTCTAGTACGCTCATCCATCAGTGCCAGTGAATGCTGTGCATGGGAGTGTGTGATTGTTTGTGCAGAAAAGTATAACGTATGTGTGGCATTTACAGAGGCTATATCGTAAAGCAAGTTCATCAGTGTTTGAAGTCTGTGTTTTTTTCCCCCCACCTCTGCGCTTTTCACCACTGCGTCTTTTCTCATTATCTTCAATCTGTGCTCGCAAATCTCTCTCCATTTTCACCTGTCCCCTCCTCTTTTGCTCCTTTGTGTTTATATCTCCCTGTAAAGGAAACAAAGACACGGTCCACAGGTGGCTGCTCATAATCTCTATTTGAAGCATGATCAGTGGTGTGATGCATGCCAAGTAGACACTTAATAAATACCTGGAAGATTTGCATACTGGCTAGTCCCAGCTGCCCCTCTGGAAAGGCGATGCTGACTGCCCCCTTCAGGTCACACTTAAGATCAGCATCTCTGGAATCCTCTGCACGCTGGCGAGTGGCCCAGTACTGGGCCAGGCTGGTATGCAAAGCTGCCCTTTGATTTGTTTCATTAATTTCTTGCTGCAGCAGCAGATCGTTGTGATGCTTTCTTAGCTTGTCTAGAATGATGTGGGGGGAAAAAAACAGATGTCAGTCTTCTTTATTTAAGGCTAAAAATGTTTTTCGTAGGGCATCGTATGTTTTTTCTATCTGTTGTTCTATGATTAATCACGAAATTGCTGAAATTTGATAGGTGCAATTAGTTTACCAAAAGCTTTGTTGCATTGCTTCTCCATGTTTTCACTGTGTTTTTTATCTTCAACCTGCTTGCTGAGAGCATTCGTATCGATGCCCATAACACGAAGCCTAGTGTTGAAGATCCGGGCCTTGCGCGTTGCCTCTGCAGACCTTCTCCTCTCCACAGCCTTTTCTATGGTCTGGTCTGCAGGCAAATTCATTTTGGAGACCTCCTCCGTTGCCAGTGGGACTGAAGGGAGGATATATGCTGCAATGCTTGGGATATCCTTGTTGGAAAATGGATCATTTTATAGATACAAGAGGACTATGACAGAACTCCAAGAAATTTTCACATTCCTCATCAATATTTATAAGAGCAGCTCTAACCCTCTTGCAGTGCATTATCAATATTTCCTGAAAAATTCTTTGAAATCCGTTCATAGCTTTACGAGTTACTTTGCCAACAATTGTTGCCTGTCACATAAAAACAATGCTTACCTCTTGTTGTGGTCTTCAGTAGGAATTCGGCATTGAATCCCTGTGTTTAGAGACTCCATGGTAACCATGGCAACATTTACCATTTTAAGTTGTGCTTTATTTATAAAAACACATGTAGATATCTCAAGTATAAAGTATATGAAACTGGTATAATTTTACTATATGTTTCAATTATATTTTAACTTCGGTGACATTTGTGACGATATTACTGTCAAATGTATAATGTACCACATACTGTACAGTCATTGGTCTCTTCTCGTGATCTCGCGATAAAGTGTGAGATTGTATATCTCGCGCGCTCGAGCTTTTCCTGTTAGATTCTAAAATGGCGCATTGTTTTCGCGATAACTTCGTGTCAATCTAAGTAGGATTATGAAGGTTTACAGGTTGTGGAACTAAGTATGCGACCCACCATGTAACTTATACATATTAGAGTGATACGACAGGGAGTTTCATTCATTTACTGGATGCTTGGTCGAAAGAATAGCTTATACGGTAAACATTGGTTGATAGCAGTAACTAGCTAGCTAGCTCATATTCGGGGTATTCGTTTTTAAGAACTGCAGCATAAATACAACGAATATGGGTTATTTGAAATTAATAGAGATCGAAAACTTCAAGTCCTACAAAGGAAGGCAGATTATTGGACCGTTTCATAAATTCACAGCAATCATTGGACCCAATGGATCTGGTATGTTATTATAAAGACTGCTGGTTAGCATCGGCTAGGGTATAAGAATTTTACTAATAATTGAGATTTTGTTGCATTTTGTGTACAGATTTTATTAAAAGCTTATGTTCGCTTAACGGCACTTAGATTGCATTCAAAAGTGCACGATTAGGTTTGGTCCTCTGCATAATCTGGCTCATCATTCTCATCGCATAGCTCAATACAGTCGAGTATAGACGATGCTCCTTTCTAGTCACCCAAGGACATTTTATAAAATGGGTTTTATGGGTTTCCAGTGTAGTACATAATATTAAAACACTAAAAAGACTTTGATTAGTTTATTTCAATCATACAAGGAAAAAGCTTGTGTTTTTGCACACTTTAAATCACTCAAAGATGAATCTAGATAACTAAATAGTGCCTTGCATTAACTTTGTATAATGGACTGATATGCATCTTTTGGTCGCTCTGAATGTTGTAGGAAAATCCAATCTTATGGATGCCATCAGTTTCGTGTTGGCAGAAAGAACTAGTAACCTGCGCGTAAAGACTCTGAAGGATTTGATCCATGGAGCACCTGTGGGAAAACCGGCAGCCAACAGAGCTTTTGTCAGTATGGTGTACCAGCAGGACAGTGGAGATGAGCTTGCCTTCACCAGGGTCATCATTGGTATGAGCAACCTTTCACTGTTCTTTATGATTTCATATCTTCACTGCCTCATGCTAGCAGTGAGATATAATGTCAGATTTTTATAATTATTTAAACTATATTTTGTGTGTATAACATGTATTGTACAGGTTATTGAGCGATTAATGAGTAATTCCTTTCAATAGCTAAGTAACTGAGCAGTCCCGCAAGATAATAGAAAAGGCAAAAAATGTTTTGCTTTTAATTTTACCTGTACACTTTTATTGTTTAAAAGCAATGATATAATGTAAATTAATAAATGATAAAGTAAGTAATTAAAAAAAAAAAATAGATCTAATGTTCATTTTTCATTTGTCTAAGGATCGTCCTCTGAGTACCGTATCAATAATAAGGTGGTTGGCCTCCCCGAGTATAGTGAAGAGCTTGAAAAGCTTGGTATTCTGATCAAGGCTCGGAATTTCTTGGTTTTCCAGGTGAGATAGAAATCTTATCGTTTTTGTGTTAGACCTAAAATTTTTAATTAAAGTTGTACCGATGGAGGAAATGCGTAGTTAGTTATGGTTTTCCTCCATATGGCCTTGAAGCTGAGTATTGTACCTCTTTTAAATTTTTATTTGGTTCTTTTTTAAGATTCTGGCAAATACAGCCATATGTATTTCATTACTGGAAATCATAAGTTTGACTGTGACTCTGTCCGCTTAAAGAATAATCCAGAAATATACATTTTAGAAGTCTAAATTTGTGTTCATTAACTTGGTATTCATAATAGGGGTTATGGAGCCCAGTTAAAGTCTCTCATTTTTCTCTATTTAGGGAGCTGTGGAGTCTATTGCCATGAAAAACCCTAAGGAGCGCACAGCTTTGTTTGAAGAAATCTCACGTTCTGGAGAGCTGGCTCAAGAGTATGACCGCAGGAAAAAGGAGATGGTGAAGGCAGAGGAGGACACCCAGTTTAATTACCATCGTAAGAAAAATATTGCTGCAGAACGCAAAGAAGCCAAGCAAGAGAAAGAAGAGGTAAGAGCGTTGTGATTTCTTGCAGTATTTTTCTACCTGGTATTTGAATACTATGATGTAAAACTACAGTAAATATTAAAACCGAACTTTATTCAGTTACCTTATGCTGTGATTCTTTCTCTTTCCTCCAGGCTGAGCGTTATCAGCGCCTGAAAGACGAAGTGGCTAGGGCCAGTATTCAGTTGCAGCTCTTCAAATTGTACCATAATGAGACTGAGATTGAGAAGCTGAACAAAGAGCTGGGCCAGCGGAATAAAGAGATTGATAAGGATCGTAAAAGGATGGACCTGGTGGAAGAGGAGTTGAAGGACAAAAAGAAGGAGCTCGGCAGGCTGATGAGGGAGCAGCAGACCATTGAGAAGGAAATTAAGTATGCAATAATGTTTATGTCTTGACCACTGCTAAATGTATACTTAATACCATTAATTCACGATTAAATGTGTACAATTACTTGAATGTCCCTACAGAGAAAAGGATTCTGAATTGAACCAGAAAAGGCCACAGTATATCAAGGCCAAAGAGAACACCTCACACAAAATCAAGAAGCTCGAGGCTGCACGCAAATCACTGCAAAATGCTCAGAAGATGTACAAGAAACGCAAGGCAGACATGGATGAGCTGGATAAAGAGATGAGGGCGGTGGAGTTGGCCAAGCAGGACTTTGAGGAGCGTATGGAAGAGGAGGCCCAGAGCCAGGGCCAGGACCTCACCCTGGAAGAAAACCAGGTTAGATGATGCCATATTGTACTTTTCCAATGGCCTTTTCATTTATATCCAAACTACTTTAAAAAGATTTTGTTTGGATATGAAACAGAATTGGTTTTCTTGTCATTACCCACACTTTATTACTCTCCAGGTAAAAAAGTACCACCGTCTGAAGGAGGAGGCTAGCAAACGTGCTGCCACACTGGCGCAGGAGCTGGAGAAGTTTAACCGTGACCAGAAAGCTGACCAGGACCGCCTGGACTTAGAGGAGAGAAAGAAAGTGGAGACAGAGGTAATTAAGATAAGAGCGGCAGAGGTCAAGCAAAAGAAACCTTAATGATAATTAGAATCCATATATTGATGTTATTTCTTCTTCAGGCCAAGATCAAACAGAAGATTCGGGAAATTGAGGAAAACCAGAAGCGTATTGAAAAATTAGAAGATTATATAACTACCAGCAGGTATTTTCAATCGAAGCCTTTCTTCAGTGCTGTATTCAATTTGGTTTTTTTATAGTGTCTTCTTTTGGTATACCAAGTCATTCATAATCATCTCTTTCCTGTTTTCTCTACAGACAGTCGCTAGATGAGCAGAAGCGCATGGAGGAGGAGCTGACTGAGGAGGTCGAAATGGCCAAGAGGAGAATTGATGAGATTAACATGGAGCTCAACCAGGTACTTAACTGACACTTACACACAAAGCCCTGCAGTTCCTCTTGTTCCCACGTTCCTATTTACTTTGGTTTTGTAGGTAATGGAGCAGCTGGGTGACGCCAGGATCGACCGGCAGGAGAACAGTCGTCAGCAGCGCAAGGCTGAGATTATGGAGAGCATCAAAAGACTGTACCCGGGCTCTGTGGTGAGGGAACCTGGGTAGAACACAGTTTCCGCTTAGTCTGATCCACTTCACAATGTCCCTTTAGTAAACACGCCCTCCCTCTGTTCAGTATGGCCGTCTTATTGACCTGTGCCAGCCCACTCAGAAGAAGTATCAGATTGCTGTGACCAAGGTTCTGGGGAAAAACATGGATGCCATCATTGTTGACTCTGAGAAGACCGGCAGAGATTGTATTCAGTACATTAAGGAACAGAGAGGAGAACCTGAGACCTTCCTTCCTCTTGACTACCTTGAGGTAAACTGAAGACAAATGTTTGTGTTTTTTTTCTCAGTTGTAATAAAAAAAAATATATCCATCAAAGACTTTACAGTATTTCTGACATATATAAAAATGACTGGTGTTACTGTATTTAGAATGTAATTAAGTAAAATGATCGAAAAACATAAATTCTTCACTGGATAGTTGTAGATTTTTAATTTTGATTAAATCTGGTTTTGTGTCATTAAAGGTGAAACCAACAGATGAGAAACTGAGAGAGCTACGAGGAGCCAAACTGGTGATAGATGTGATTCGCTATGAGCCTCCTCAAATCAAGAAAGCTCTCCAGTACGCTTGTGGTAATGCCCTGGTTTGTGACAATGTAGAAGACGCCCGACGGATTGCTTTTGGTGGACCGTACAGGCACAAGGTACATGTCTCCCTGAAGTCACAACTAGGATGTTAATAGACCTTTTTCATGTCCTGGAGATGGAAGGATTGAATATTAAATGTCCCACTAAGCTGTCACCTCTCTCTGCTTTTAGACGGTTGCCCTGGATGGTACTCTGTTCCAGAAGTCTGGAGTCATCTCTGGAGGAGCCAGTGATTTGAAGGCCAAGGCCAGACGCTGGGACGAGAAAGCAGTAGACAAGCTAAAGGAGAAAAAAGAAAAACTTACAGATGAGCTCAAGGTGATATACTGATAATACCTGCATCTGACAGGTCAGGATCTGGATCGCACTGACTTTACATGAACCCACAACACTTTTGTTTTATCCATTTGCTTTGTAGGAGCAAATGAAGGCCAAGAGGAAGGAGGCAGAGTTGCGTCAGGTTCAGTCTCAAGCCCACGGTCTTCAGATGAGACTCAAGTACTCCCAGAGTGATCTGGAGCAGACCAAAACTCGCCACCTGTCCCTCAACATGCAGGTACAGTCTGGTGGCACACCAGCACTTTCCTCTGTGCTGTTGGTTGGTGCTGTTGTATTTAAGCTTCTTTCTTTTGTCTCGCAGGAGAAATCCAAGTTGGAGAGTGAGTTAGCCAATTTCGGCCCTCGCATCAATGACATCAAGAGGATCATCCAGTCCCGTGAGAGGGAGATCAATGACCTGCGGGACCGGATGAACCAGGTGAGATAAATTTATTTAGAAAACTGTCTCTAAAATACTTATGCTGTTAGAATATTCATGCAAATGTTTTGTTTTCAAGGTGGAGGACGAGGTGTTTGTTGAATTCTGTAAGGAGATTGGAGTGAGGAATATCAGAGAATTCGAGGAAGAGAAGGTGAAGAGACAGAATGAGATCGCCAAGAAGCGGTGAGTTTAGTTCTACCATCATCCGCACATACGTAATTACATGTTGCAGGTCTTTGTCTCAAACCGACACATACGATTTGTTTCAGTCTTGAATTCGAGACTCAGAAGACCCGTCTGGGTATCCAAGTAGACTATGAGAAGAATCAGCTGAAGGAGGACCAGGAGAAGGTCATGATGTGGGAGCAGACTGTCAAGAAGGACGAGGCTGAAATCGAGCGTCTCAAAAAGGTGAGAACAGGTGCATGAAAACCTGGTGCGTTAATATTTTTTTTCTTGTAACTTATTGGTACTTCTCCTCACCTGTTGTTCTGCAGGAGGAGCACAGACACATGAAAATAATCGATGAGACAATGGCCCAACTGCAGGACCTGAAGAACCAGCACCTCACCAAGAAATCTGAAGTCAACGATAAGAATCACGAGATGGAAGAAATCCGCAAAAAACTGGGTGGTGCCAACAAGTCAGTTCTAGCACCCTTATATCCGGTCATATCTATGTTTTCTGGTGATCAGAAGTGTTTCTGAGCTGGATTTGATTTCACGTCTTGCAGAGAGTTGACTCAGCTGCAGAAGGAAGTGACTGCTATCGAAACCAAACTGGAGCAGAAGAGGAGCGACCGTCACAACCTGCTGCAAGCCTGTAAGATGCAGGACATCAGACTGCCTCTTCTCTCCGGAACACTGGATGACATGAACCAGGGAGAGGTAGACATTGATTATAGATTTAAGCAATAGATGACCCATAGAGCTTTAGATTATTGGATCATATTATGTCTTCTGTTCTTCCAGGGGAGTTCCCAGACGGATGACTCCAGCAGCCAGAGGACGTCCAGCAGTGTCCTCGCTAAAGAGGCTCTCATAGAGATCGATTACAATAACCTGTCTGAGGACCTGAAGGTATGTTTGCCACATCACACCAGTGTCTTATATGGATGTCCAGTTGTCCACCTTAGTCTCGTCTTTTTGTTTGTTTTTTTCCCTCAGTAGTAAAAAGAGGCCTTTTTCTAGTGCTAACGCTCAAATTATTTTATTCTGAATGAATGCAGGATACATTGTCAGAAGAAGAGATCAAGGCAGAGACAAACACGTTACAGCAGCGTCTGAACGAGCAGCAGAGTATCCTCCAGAGGATCAGTGCTCCCAATATGAAGGCCATGGAGAAGCTTGAGAGTGTCCGTGACAAATTCCAAGAGACCAGCGATGGTGAGATGCAACAAAATTAGAGACTGGAGGGAAATGACACTTGACATGCATCATTATGTGATCTAAATCCTCTCACTCAGAGTTCGAGGCAGCTCGTAAAAGAGCCAAGAAGGCGAAGCAGGCCTTTGAGCAGATCAAGAAGGAAAGGTTCGACCGCTTCAATACTTGTTTTGAGTCTGTGGCCACGAACATTGATGAGATCTACAAGGCCCTCTCACGCAACAGCAGTGCCCAGGTATTGGTTTTCTTCATTACAACTTTTGCACCGTATTAAATGTAATTTATAATGAGTTAAACTGTCCAACATCTGCTTCATGTAGGCTTTCCTGGGCCCGGAGAATCCAGAGGAGCCCTACCTGGATGGAATCAACTACAACTGTGTGGCTCCAGGGAAGCGGTTCAGGCCCATGGACAACCTGTCCGGAGGAGAGAAGACTGTTGCTGCCCTGGCTCTGCTCTTTGCAATTCACAGGTAATTCCAAACAGGTTTTAATATAACACTCATCTTTTCTGCACATTATACTCAAACCCATTTCTTGTCTTCTAGCTACAAACCTGCGCCCTTCTTTGTCCTGGATGAGATTGATGCTGCCTTGGACAACACAAACATCGGCAAGGTCTGTTCACAAATGACGTGATTATTGCTGTTTGCTTTTATCAGCTCACCTCATAATATACCTCTTTTACCCTTAAGGTGGCCAATTACATCAAGGACCAGTCTGTACAGAACTTCCAGGCCATTGTTATTTCCCTCAAGGAGGAATTCTACACCAAGGCAGACTCGCTTATCGGTGTTTATCCAGAGGTTCGTTTTAAAAACTGTTAATATTGTTGCTCCCTAAGAAATGACAATGTGGTATTTTCTAAAGGTTTTTTTTAATTAAATTACCTGACTACATTTTTAGCTGTTGCTAAAAACACAGATGAACAATCTTGTGTAAACATGGTTAACTGAAAGCTAAATTGCTTTGCTTTTTCTTCCGTTCACAGCAAGGAGACTGCGTCATCAGCAAAGTGCTGACATTCGACCTCTCTCAGTACCCCGATGCCAACCCTAATCCAAACGAGTAGGGTGAGCACTTGCAACACTTGACACACCGACAAGTTGGACATGGTCTAATAGATCAAGTATTCTGTAGTAGTCACTGATCATGTATTCACTAGATCCTGTCTTATTCTTTGACTTTTTTAACGTTAGATTAGATGTTTTTTTTTTTCTTTGGTTTGGGTGAGAAGTTCTCAGTAGAGACAACCAGGATGTATGTACTGTATACGATTTCTTAATTTGACCACAAGCGTAATTATTATAATCGGCAAAGTGAGTAATAATCATGTTGAAATGAGAGGAATTATGACCTTTTTTATCTGACTGATGTGTTGTTTGTGTTTTCAGATCTTTTTATACTATTCATGACCCTCTTTTTTTCATTGATGTGCTTTCAAAACTTCCTTCTTCTGTGTCCAAAGCTGTTTTTGCAGTTTTCATGTCTGTCTTCTGTAAAGCCTAATCAGCAAAGTTGTTACAGTATGGTGGGTTTATTCCTGTAGCTAAGTAAAGACTGTAGTTGGCTGTTAGTGGCACAGAGAACCGTCATCAGATTCTCTACTGTGTTCACACTCAGCTGTAGGTACATGCAAACTCCGTGAGGTCATCATCAGATCTGTTTTATTACTTTGCTTCAATAAAAACATCAACATTATAAATTCCTCTGACATTAATTGAAGATTACATTTGTCAAAACTATGTTCTAATCTTTTTTTTTTTTAAACATTTAGATGCAAAATTCACAATGATGCTTAAGTTTCAAGTCCTAAAGTGGGCTCTGCTTTGCTGGGTCAGACTTATTTTTGGAGGCTCTCAGTTTACAGGATACTTCTTTGACGATGGTTGCAGCTTGTTAGCTGCAACCATCGTCTCACAAAGACCCCAACCACCTTTATTACAATTAATAAAGGTTGCAAGCTGTTAAACACACAAGCATTAAAGTGTTGGGTGTGTTGTTACATTAACATCACCCAAAGTGTCACAGAAGTAAAAGAGTTCTGATGATCAGAAGATGTTTCAAAGGCCTGCTTACGTTCAGGCACAAACCGGAAACAAGTGCAAGAAATTCTGAACAAACAGTTTGTGAGCCCAACTGAGGTTTAAATCAACGTCAACCATACTCCAGGTATGCTGCCGGTCCAGTCACAGGTTTATTTCATCTAACATAAAAAAGGTGCTTCCTCCTCCAGAATTTACCAGGAAAGAACAGCAGGGAGAAAAACCCAGTAAACTTTTACCAGCAGAAAACAAAATGCGCACGGCGGCAGAAGGAAGGCAGCCTCACTGAGGGAACAGTGGGGCTTTTCTGGGCCTGGGTGCACAGAAGGTGGAGCTGCTGTCCTCACTGAGGTGCAGAACTATAAAATCAGTGTTTGCTTTTTTCATTTATTTTTTTTGTGAGTCTCAGACTTGCCTCCTTCCTTTAAGACACTCCACTCACATCTCGCTGTTGTCCCACAAGGCTTGTGGAATGGATAACCTCAACCATGACTACAAAGAAGCCTGTTTTTGTTATTTAAATCTTCAGATTTATTTATTCTAATTCATCATATATATATATATATATA